>VZTJ01004278.1:193373-244569 GCA_013397795.1 Orthonyx spaldingii
GGGGCGGCCCCGAGGGAGGCGCTGTCGGGCGGGGGCTGAGGCGGGAGCTAGGCCCTGCCGAGCCGGCGGCAGGAGGGTGGTGCTGGGGGACTGGGGCGATGATTCGGTCTCTGCCCGCTGCCCCAGCGTCGTACAGGGCTGCAGACTTGGAGCGGCCGCTCCGGGAGTGCCGCCTGTCCCGGCTGCGCGTTCCACGTGTGTTTGTCTAAAGAGTCGCTTCCCCGTTCCGCCCCGACCCTGGCGCGGTCCGTGATTGCTCGTGAGCTGGTGCGGGTGGTGCGGGGCAGAGACCGAAAGGTTGGGAATCAGGACGAATTTTTGCTCAGGAAGGGTGATCAGGTACTGGAATGGGCTGCCCAGGGAGGTGGTGGAGTCACGGTCCCTGGAGGTGTCTAATCAGTGGATGTGACAATCAGTGCTGTGGTCTGGTTGACCACGGCGGTGTTGGCTCACAGGTTGGACTCGATTACCTCGAAGATTTTTTCCAACCTGATTGATTCTTGTCATTCTGCGAAACGCAGCCTGGCGGGAGAAAGGGAATTAATCCAGGGTGGTTTTCCCAAACCCGTTCTCATAAGAACTTACTGTGTTGGCGCGGTGTGGAAAGGCGGAGGAAGAGGGGAGGAGTGCCGAGGCGGAGCTCTGGCAGTGAGTCCGAAATGCGCGCTGCACATGCAGAGGGTGTTTTCCAGCAGCGCTGTTGGTGCGAGGCTCGGGAGCGTCCTTTGCCAGACAGCTGCTCGTGAGGGAGCCGAGCCGAGACAGCCTGTGCGCAGCTTTTGTTCGCATTAAGTCATCTTTGTTTTAGAATCACACTGAAACAACCATGCGTGCTCCTATTTGAAGCGTGTGTAATAAAACTGTAGAGCATAGGGAAGAGAACTACATGTGGAAAACGCGCGGCACACTGTGGGTATTTTAATTGGCCTGGTTTTTTTTCTTGGAAAAGATACTTAAACTACTCAAGTTTTCCAGTACCTTTCAGCACATTACGGAATTGTGAAGGATTATTTTTGCTACACAAGGCAGGAACAAGATGATCTGTTGGCTAATGACAGACAGACAACAAGCTAATCATAATTTTCAAAAGTGACAATTATCAACAGTTGAAATAACTTGGAATGTTACAGATTCTGTGCCTGGAGAACAAACAGAATTCCTCAAATTAAATCTGTGTGCTTTGACAGAGGGTGTGCTTTAAATCAAATTAAATCCTTGAGAATAAGAATATAAATGTATAACTGACCAGGTATTTCTACATCTTGTAAAGGTCAGTATAGAGTCAGTGGCATATGAATGAGCAAAGTAACGGGAAACTTCAACAGAGAGGAACTTTTAGGACAGAGGTTTAAATTAATATTTATATTCTTTTAAAGATTCAAAGTTTTGATTTGAAGTTATCAAAATACACACACTTTAGGGGAAGAAAAAAGCTTCAATTATTAATATTTTTATGCTTGTATTTCCAGTGGGTGAATCTACTATCAGAGTGTTTTTCTGTTATGTCAGGGAGGAAAGAAAAAACTTACTTTAGCTTCATCATGGAATTTTTTCCCATGGCTCCAGAAATCGTGTATATGTATTTATGTTTATATGCAGCTAGATATTGCTGCAAGTAGTCATTAACAGAAGCTTATGTGGATTTAAATCATGCAAACCAGAATTGATTTATATTAAGTATAGAGCTTTTTTCCATATCACCTCTGACTTTGAAAAGCTAGTACTTCCTGTGTCTTTTAAATTTTTTTTAATGGAATTTATTCATTCCAAGTTCATGATCATATTCAGCGGATTTCTAAACACCTGATTTTGTTTTAAGCCAACACAAATTTTTCTGTCTGTGAGATGACAAAATAAAATCTCACTCAGATAAGCTAGAATTATGAGAAAGATGTGGAATTTTATATTTAAATTCAGTAGTGACAGTGTTGCATCTGTTTTAACTCTTAACAAATTAATATAGCTTTCTTTATTCTGAGAAGTGATGGGATAATGTATTAATTGAATTTTACTTTATTCTTTCCCCTTAATTTAAGAACTCAGAAAGATGTGTGTGTTCTGCACTGTGAAAGCTGAGTCCAGAGAACAGTTAAAGGAAAATATTTGCAGACAACAAATAAGGTAAGTGTTTCCCTCATTCTACCCTTGCTGAAAACACCAGTATTTTAAAATAATAAGGTTGGTTATTCACTATGCTCTCAATTTTTTACTTCTCTGCTAGGAATGCCACTGGGAGTATCCTGGACATTCCAAACTGATTTTTCACAGGACTCTGTACTTTTGATGATGTACATTGTAGACAATAATACAGGGGTTGTGGAATGCATATGAATTTTTCACCTAAAGCTCTGTCTTTATTTTAAACTTGATGCATCTTCTTGTGAACATGATTTGAAAAAGGAGAGGATTGTTTATAGACTGAATTTATAATAGTTAAAGGAATAGAAGACATCAGACAGCAATCTCTTGAGCAGAAATTGAAGTGTCAGGGATCATCCATTACATTTAATTTCTTTTGCCTGCCTGAAAGAAACTGCACATATGACCAACAAAAAGTCTCTGATGTGACCAAGCCTGCAGCTTTTTTGGACATTAGTTTTGAATGATATGGACATAACAGTGGTATGCATAACGAATAAAATGGTAAAATCCAGTTTTAAAAGTGAATGTCAATAAACTGCAGAACTAACACTTGGCAATGCTAACGTGGCTGCATACAATGTATACGCAAGATCTACATTTACTGGTTAAATAATCTCTATATTTTAAACAAGTGTGTTCAAATACTGAGAAGAATATTTTGATGAAGTCTGGAAAGTACAGATGTGCTGTGTGCAGGAGAATACTGTAACTGGGTGTATTGTTTTCTGGACTCAAAATGGTTTATTAGTATGTAGGTTCATCTTGAGTAAATCTCAGTAAATTACTGGGCAAGATTAAGACAAAAGAAGTGCAGAGAAGTTCTGGCACTCTTAAGGGACAGGGCAAAGTACTTCCAGCATGAGGAGCAAGTGGAGTTCTATGGCTGACTGTTACGGTTCTTTTTCTGTATTGTTAACCAAGGAAGGAAGAAGATTAAACTATCTCCTTAAGCAAGATCCATTACTTGCTGGTTGTATCTGAGATAATATGGTTCTATTTAGTTCAGTGATAGCAATTGCACATTTAAATCAAGAACTGAAGGATTTTTCAGCTTCAAGTGAGAAGTCACTATCTCCAGTGTGATGTCCTTGGCAGGAATTACAATCCACTATGGCAGAAAGTGAAATACTATATTGAATAACATTTAAAACATCGATGCCATTTGGCTTGAGTTTTGAGACTACTTAGAGACTTACTAAAGCAGACGAGGGTTTGTTTGGTTTTTGTTTGTTAGTTAGTTAGTTTGATATTTTAAAAAGCCACTCCTGACTTTGGAAGTTTTTGGAGCGATTTTGTAGCTTGAAGATGGACAGTGCTTCTTAACCATTTCAAGCATCAAAACAGTAAAGCATCAAAATAGTAAAAGCTGAGTGTAAATGATAGAAAGAAAGAACCAAGGAGAAATGCCTCCTTGGCTGCAGCTCAGTCAGGTTCAGTCCCTTCAGAGCTTGGGCCCGGTGCTCAGGCCTGACGTGCCGCTGGTGGGGCCCCCCAGGCAGGTGTCTTGATGTCTTGGACCCGAGAGAGGTGCTGAACCGTCCCAGAGAAGGAACAACAGGCCTGACAGATTAAAAATTCATATAAGCAAAATAAAAGGAAGTAGTAAGCTCATTAGAACCTCTCAGAATAATGAGTCCATACATGTATTAACAACACAGTAAATTATGGGAGAAATACAGACCAGCATGTCAGTACAGCTTTAGACAAGTGTGTAAAACAAAGAAATGAGGAATTAAGGATGTTTTTGGTTTGGAGATCTTGTTTTGATGCCACTGAATTTCATTACCTGTTTCTGAGCATCTTGTTCTTCTTAATAATTTATTTTTGGGTTTATTACCACTTTCTTTCCTTTATGGTATTTTTTTCTCTCAGAAGGTAGGGCATTTTGGGTTGAGGATTCTGTGCTTCCTTAGTGGGATAATAGGAGTTTAGTTGGGAAAGCAGTAGGCAAGGGATAAAAAAGGTTGATGATTAGAGACTGGAATTGAACAAAGATTCATTGAGGAATGTGACTGGTATGGGTAGCTAGCCAAGAGGAGGGTTCCTCTAGGGATGGAATGAAGAGATTCAAGGCAACACAAATTGCCTTTAGTTCTATGGCTTAAACAGAATCTTGAAATTCTGAGTCACTGTTTCTCTGCCTGAGGAAATTGTATGTAAAACATACTGTCAGAAGATGGTTTAAGTCAACCCCAGTAATTACACCTATCCACTCAGACCTGTGTCAGAATACAATTAGAACTAAAATTATGTGAACATTTTTCTTGTAGTCATTCTTTTATGTATAGAATAGTTGTCTGCTTGGTATAGATGAATGAAAGCTCTCTCCAGTTGGCTTTAAAAAAAAACAAAAAAAGGCAGTGAAGTAGTAAGTAAAGTTCAGATAGTTCATTTTTGTCATGCACAGTTTAATTCATTTTCTGGCATAGTGTTTCAGCAAGATAAAAATCCAGTTAATAAATCATATTTTTCTAGGCGGCTACAAATTGTGAGTTTATAATTTTATGGATGTATTACTTTATATACAACTGTCTGAAATATTTTGAGTGGTACTTAGAATACTCTCAAGGCCTCATCAACTATTATTTTATCTTTATCATTCAGTAAATGCTCATTAACTGTGCACATTTGTCCTACATTCTTTTACTGTGGCTTTTGTCTAGCATTGTTAAAGAATGTGTGTAATGTAACTAGAATCCTCTTGGAGGTTACTGGAACGCAACTGCTTTTTCTTTCGGACATAGTACAGCTATTGTGTACTAAGAATTCTGTTCAGTTACGTTTTTAGAGTATAAAAATAAGAATAGTGTGTCTGTTCTTGGAGTAGACAAGGAATGCAAGCAAGTATAATGTAACCAAGTGATCTAGAATTTGGCTAGCATTCTAGGAACGAATGCCAGCACTTAAAAGCTTTGGATAGGTCTTTCTTGTTATGTTGAATGAGAACATTGGTCAAGCATGCTGTACATTGGAAGTATTCGTGGTAAAACATCAGGTTTTCAAAATTGTCTTTAATCCACAGTATTTAGCTAATTAGGGTAAAACTGATGATGTAAATAGTTAAAGTGATTTTGATGTAGCCTAGCCAAAGGAGAGACTATGGGCTAACATGCCCAGTTGCTTCTTTATACAAAAAATTAATGGTACATCATGGCATGGTAATGCTAGTACACAGAATATGACTTCTTTTCTACAATAATGATTTATCTTTCAAGTTGCTCATTTCTCTCCTCTTATACCAGTATAATTTTGCTCTCAGGCTGATTCCAATAGATGTTTTCTTTTCTTCTTGATCCAGTAGATGCTTTCTTTTCTTCTTGAGTGTAGGAGTTGCAGATAATGACAGGGATAGTATTGTGCTTCTGCTTAATGGCTGTGGAAATACAATTTTAACAAATTCTTTGAATTATTCATAAGCAGTTCCTTATTTGATTACATGTGCTTTGATTAGAAGATTTAAACATGAATAAACAGTCTGCCTTAAAATAAGTAAAATTTTGTAAAAAAGTTTAATTTAGTATGGAATGACTGAACACAGGCCCTAGTGAAAGATGCAAAAAAAAGCCATCCAGTTGTTCATGCTTTAAATTGTGGCACAGATAAGCATTTTAAACAAATGACAGAAATTTAGCAACTTGTGAAGTATTGACTGCCTTACTGTTCCTGATTGTGCTGGTTTAGAGCAAATTTGGAGAAGGGACCTCCACAGGAGCCTCCTTCAGAAGATCAGATTTCAGCAGCCCCTCCCCCCAAAACAGTTCGGGAAAGACTTCGTTTGAGAAAAGTGGAAAAAACCTATTTATTTACCAAACAAAATGAATAATATTAAACAATGGAACCTCTAGTTGTTTTGAAGAGTCAGTAAGTCAGAGAAATCCCTCCTTTGCTGCACCTCACTCAGGTTCAGTCCCTTCAGAGCTTGGGCCCGGTGCCCAGGCCTGACGTGCTGCTGGTGGGGACCCCCCAGGCAGGTGTCTTGATGTCTTGGACCGGAGAGAGGTGCTGAACTGTCCCAGAGAAGGAACAACAGTCCAGATAAAGCTCTTTTTGTTTCAGCTAACGAGGAAAAACCAGCAAAAAAACCCCAAAACAAAACAAAAAACCAAAGAAAAAGCTCCCTGTCTCTCGCTCCCTGCTAAAAGCCGAGAGAGAGACTCCCAGAGCACAAACTCTCCCCTTATCTTTTCACTATCCCGCTGCTGCTGTCGGAGTCAAAAATATGTAAACAAAAAACATAAACCTGCACCAGCTTTCTCTGACTGAATTAAAGGGACCAAAAACTCATTTCTGGGCCTAGCAGATGATATGGAATATGTAGCATAAAAATACATAACATAGAATCACTCTAGGACACTGATGGATCACTTCCAATCATGAAACAATGTAGAAAATTCTGTGATGAAACCAGTAGTAAGCCTCTGAAAGTATGCTATTCTGCCTCTGATTTTCTCCAGCTATCTCACTGATTCCCATTTCCAGCTCTTTTTGCTCTGTTGATTCTTATTCTCTCCTGCAATCAGAATTATTCTTACCAATATATTTCAGTTTACTTCCTCCTTCATATTCATCAGGTCTTCACATTTGATGATGTGTCTTCTCCTTTTCATCTACTGCCCCAATCCTTCTGTCCTACCAAGGCTAATATGTGCATTTTGTTTTGAAAGTAATTTACACACGTTCTGAATTTCGTGTTATGTCAGATTTCCAAAGTAGCAACTCTGATAATTCCCTTTTCACTCTCTGGAGTGATAGTAGAAATGGTTAGAATTGTTCTTTAGGTTCAATGGCAAGAATTTATCCCTTTTGTGCAGTTGAGTAATGTGGAGAGTGGTAGGTCAAAATCCCTTCAGCTGATCCTTTCCTGCAGGTACTTTGTAAGTTTTTGCTACATGGATGTTTGACACCTGCCATCTGGACACATCAGTGTCTTTGCAGATCTTAAAATTCCTTCCCTAGAGGGATGATAGATGTCCTGCTTCATCCCAGAGAAATATTGTATGAATGAGATTTGAAATTAAAACCAAAGAAAATCATGGTTGGACTGTCAAGCATACACAAAAGCAGTTGGTGAATACACCAGCTTTAAAAACCCATATGACTGGACAGATTATGTGTTTGCAAAATACCTGGGGAAACCATTGATCGTATACCTTCAAATTTGCATAATTATGCCCATGTTCATATGTGCCTTATTCTGAACATATGCTGTAAGTTTTAACTCATCCTACACAGTTTATGTTCGAAGTCTAGCACATCTTGTTTTGCCATTGGGGTTTCAGAAGCTGTTTTTTCACCTTAGGATGAGCTAGTTGTGTGTTTGTCTTTTTATGCAGAATGAGTGCTCCCAAAGAAATTATATCAATTACAAGTTCTTTTTTAGCAGCAGAGGAGCAGCATTTGTCAGAATGAATCATTAACAGTAGTCGGAATGCACTCTTTTCTTCCCGCCTCTTCTGGAAATCTTACTGAATTTGAAGTATCAGTAATCTGGGTATGTACTCAGGTAGACCTATCTTCATTGTCAGTAAAGAGATGACTTTTCTGTGGTAGTTACTGACAGTAAACCTCATTCTGCCCTATGTCTTTTTATACCTCTCACTATACTGTTACTTCTCTTTGGCAATAACAGATACAGGTGTTCAAGCTGCACTATTCGAAATAGCTATTTCATCTGCAGTTACAATAGTGAGTTCCTACTGGTATTATAGGTTTTCTTGTACAAACATGCTAAGTTGCTAGTAGAATTTCTTCTTTATTTGTAATTCTGTTCAGTAGAGGATTTGAAGATTTACTATAACATTGAATAGAATTCTTGCTGTTTGTAACAATTTAATATATTCTTCTTTCTTTTCCATTTTAAAAACTAAAATTTTCATATTTTCTGTGATAAGAATTCTCTTGAATGGTAATTAATAAAATTTGTAAGTGAAGTCAATTTAATCTATCTTTTGGTCAGTTTACCATTGGATAGCAGCATAAAGTTTTTCATTAAAGTTGATACCTGCTGCAGACACATGATCAATACATGCTGCACACATCAGAAGAATTTTACCGTAACAGAATAGTCGTTATCCTCTGCTTTGAGAAAGGTGTCTTTCTTAGATTTATGTGTACATTTTTGTTTCCTATGGGCATGTAATTCTTTATTGTCGTATTTGGAATAAGAAAATAAGCAAAGCTATAAAAGGCAAGTGCCATTAAACTTATTTTAAATCAAGTAAATTCTTACCCTTAGTCTGAATTATTTTTTTAACAGATTAATGCATGATACTGATTGAATGGACCAGGTAAAGCACAGAAAAATAGAAAAAAAATCTAAAAAATTAGATAAATCTAATTTTGAAACAAGAAATAAGTGTATCTGACAGACTTTATAGCTGATACAGCGTCAAATTAATCCCATATTTTTGTATAGGTTAATAGTATACTGCATAATATGAGACATGGAACCTAAGATGTTCTATTTATGTTTATGGAGTTACACAGCTGTTTATGGAGTTACACAGCTGCTGCTTGTGATTAGCTGCCTAGGGAACCTCTGTTGAGCAGTCCTTTTTTATGACTGTTTTTAACAGTTTGGCTTCCATGGTAAGAGAAGAACCAGAATGTCAAATATAACTAAAATACAAATAAATGAAGATTCATTACAAAAATTAGGTATAGATTGTATATGGGTGTGCAAGCACATGTGTATATCCTTCTACCTTTTATTTTTAAATATACAGTGATTTCGAAAGCTCCTTTGCAAACACAGTGTTCAGTGTTTCAAATGATAAATAGAGTGTTGCTTTCTTACTGCTGCAGTTACTTTCCCATAACTTTACTTATTACAATAAAAAATAAAATAATTACTTTTCCCCCCTGAATTTTAAATGTAATTCACTATTTAAATGATTTTAATTCACTGTTTTAATGATCTTTTTTCTTCTATCCCGGCATTGTTGAAATTTAAATAACTACAGAAATACAACTTCTTTAAACATTTTGTGGGTCCCCTCTAACTGAAATACTCTGTTCTGTTCTTTTCTGTTGTCCGGTGCTGTGCATCTTTTGGATTTGTTTGTGCAAAAAGAAGAGAATGACTATAGCACTTTTATTAAATATCTCTCGTTTACTTCTTCTGAAATAGAGGAAGTAACATTGCTTTCCTCCTGAGAGTTTTTGATACTTAGATAATTTGTTTCTATTGTCCCCTTAATTTCTGTTTTTGTGAGCTACTACTTCCAACCTTTTTGTAAGATTAAAGTAGGTATTTCCATCCTGTGTATGACATGTCAAGATGTAGAATAGCATCTTCTAGAAGGAGTTTTTCAGTAATTCTGAAAGTAGCTTTCAGTAACTTCTTGTTTTGTTGAACCTTGTACTTTATTATACTCTTATGTCTGACTTGCACAACAGAAACTTTTAAATATGGTTAGGTTTTTTCCTTCATCTTGATAGCTTTTGTTTTCTCTGTGATGAACATATCCTCATCAGTGAAGAAGACTTTCTTGTTAATGATTCCTTTTCAGGGAGGATCCCTTAAAGTGTTCAGAGTATGCAGGTGTGGTTCAGACATGGTTTATGATGCCATAAATTGTAATGTGGAATTTAACAAGCAGGAAAAAACGCGTGTTTTGCAAGGTGATGAACTACAGGAAATTCAGGACAAATAATGGAAGAATAAATGATGTAATTACTAAATAATGGAGGTGTCAAATCTGTGTAAAAAGTTAGTTAACTGTACATTCAGTTTGGCTTAACAAGAGATATTTGAAGATATTTATGTTACTTCCTCCTTTATGTAAAGGAGAAAACAGTTTGGAGTAGAGGGACATTTCGGTTTTAATCCAAATCCAGTCATAATCAGCAAAATAATATGATAGAGACATAAGATGAATGATAATGCTTAGCAGAAGTTCTTACAGAATTCTCTTATCTGTTGAGAGTTCAGTTGTCTATTCACTGTGTAATAGTCTGGCCTAAGGTGTAGTGGCCATAACCTTTAAGCATACCATTTAGAAATTTATGCTGACTTGTAATGATGATCCATATTTTACTTTTTCTAAAGTTAATCCTGTCATGAGACACTGCTGCTTCCCAGTTACCCTGATGAGAAAGTTACAGTTGTCCTCTTCATCCAGAACATGATGCTGATCCTGTCGTGCTGGTGTCTTGTCACCATTTGGACTGGACTATTTTCATGTAGTTGAAAGACTTGTCTCAGTTGCTAAGCTCATTTTCAAAGTTGAAACATAAAGTGTTAAAAAGGAGAAATAGAGAAAGAGAGCAAAATTCTAAATTATTTAATTTCTTCTTTTGTATGCATTGTCCTTATATGCATCAAGAAGTTCTTAAGACAATTGTAGATACTATGCCATATTATTCCTTTTGCAAGCCTTGTTTAGCTTTATGTGTTAGATAATCAGGTGTAGCATGTATTCCACATATATTCTGTTTACATTCTTAATGCTGTAATTGTAGTTCTCTGGAATAGTATTTCAGAAAGGAATGGAGTATTAACTCAAACCCTGTGATGTTAAAGAGCAAAATCGCTAAAAATAAAAATAGTAAGTAGAAAACCCACTGTCCTTCTTACAGAAGTTCCATTTCAGACCCTAGCTGAGTCTTATCAGTATTTCTCCAGCCTCTGCTTTCTGTTATGATCCTGTTTTCCTCCTCCTTACTCAAACGATATTACTATAATTTTTACTGATAACTGGTCATGTGAGCTTGTAAGTGCTCAGGAAGCATACTAGTTTTATTTTTACTAGTTTTTGTTTTCTCTTATGCTTATTGCCCTTTACATTTCTTTCTGCTATCCCTCATCTTTCTAAGTTGTCTATTACCTCACTATAGAGAGGATTTTTTTTAAGCTTTACTCAGTTGAGATTCCATTTCTTTTCATATGTATTTCATATCTCAGAAATACTAGAACACCAAAAGTTCTTCATATCCTAATCAGTCTGTAAAACTCACTCATTTTCCACAAGTGTTTCGTATTAGAGGCACCTGGGTGTGGCACTTGGGGTGATAATGATGGTACCGTGTTGACAGTTGAACTGAATGATCTTGAAGGTCTCTTCCAACCCTGATGATTCTGTGATTCTTGCATGAGTTTTGCATCAGGTCTTGGCAATATAAGTAAAAGTCCTTATCTAAATATATAGGATGCCTCCACAAAAGAAAGAAGACAATATGTGAGTTTAGGAGAAATAATTTTGCCCTACAATTACAGAGTCTAGCAAGTCCTATCAGCAGCTCTTTAACAAACTGCTGATCTACAGCAGCCAAAAAGAAATATTTACAGGAAAAAAATTACATGTAAAGGTTAACTTGGTGATCAAAGAAGTTAAGCTTAAGGCCCTAAAATGCCATGCATATGATTTTGTGAAGTATTGTCATTACTGATAGCTTAAAAATGCAGGTATATCACAGTTACAATTTTGTTAAGATTAACAGAAATTTGCTAGTAAATGGCTTAGTGGATCTGGATTTATCACAGTGTTCTGAAAAACTGCCAGTGTGTGATAAGAACTTTCATTATGTCATATGCATTCTGTATTGCTGGCACATTGAAAGCTTGGAAACATTTCAACACCTTCAAGCCAGCAAGTATGTAAAGCAGTAAGATAAAATCATAAATAATCAAGTCCTGGATAGAGATTACACAACAATTAATGAAGCAATTTTCATTAAAGCAGTTTTTCTGGATAGGATGCGCCTCACAGAATAGGAATGCCACTTTCCCAGAGAATGTAAGCAATGACTAGTAACCCTGAAAGTGAACAAATTGGAGGAAGAAGTTCTGATTAATTTTCTTTGGGGAAAAAACCCCACCAGTTTTGCTAGAATCTTAGGCGTGAAGCTTTGTGAAAAAAAATCAGTAGAATAATAAAACAGATGAAGCATGGGCCTTTTAGTTCAGATTGCATTCATAAGCAATAAGAAAATAAAGTGTTTTGAGAGAGAAAAGAGAATTAAAGTGAAGTCTGTTTAGCTGGAGAACATTGATATATTTCCTTGCTCAGTCCTTAATATGTCAGTAACCAAAAATTCTAAGAAAGGATTTCATGATGAATTATTTTAATGGAAAAACGACCACATTTGCCATATCCATATCCCAGTCACACAGACTTAGAGGCTTAAAATGACCTTGTGTTCCTACCCCAGTAAGATACCTGTTTATACTGTTATGACTTCTGTGCAGAACAGATATATGGTAATTGATTGTTGAGATACAATGTAATCTACTTAAAGTATTTCTATTTTTTTTCTAATATTTTGGTGAGAGTACTGTAACACTGAATGTGAAGATTTGCTTTCAGTCAAGTTGTAAACTTGGGAAATTTTTTCTTATATGTGAACAGTTCTATTTCTCGTCTTACACAATTTAGTATTTTTTTATTTACAATTTTAATTTGGGTATAATATGAAATTCTGTCCTTTTGGATTGTGGCGGGTTTTTTCCCCTAATTCAGGAGCTTGTTTGTTATTTAATCCATTTCATGCTCATTTTTTAAAGACAAGAAAATCAAATGCTGTGACACAAAACAGTAGTCCTTGCAACAAAATGCCAGCCGCTAAATCATTAGGAACCAGTCTGACTTGACATTTTGATCAATATGCTGGATCTCATTTGTGACAGGTGTGGTCCTTTTGTGGCTTGTATAGGCAGATGATATGTTTAAATGAAGTAGAAAATTATACATTGTAATTTATAGTTATTGCTGGTAATTACTGTTTATTGTGTTGGCATGACTCAGAAATCCATTTATGATAGGAGTTAAATACAGAAGATGCTGATGCCTGAGAACACATGTGAGGTGAAGGTTAAACCATATTTTCTGATTTGTTGTTTCTGCCTTAGTTTAGTTATTTGACTTTTAACCAGTTTTATGTGTAGCAGCTCATCAGTTGATGTAATTTGGGACTAATTCTCAGTGTGCTATGCACAGCTGGATACTGAACTATCCACTTATTTTATTGTCCCTACAAAAATAGGGTGTAGTCTAACTTTTAACTGAGGGACAATCTCTGAAATCACAACAGCTTAAACTAGCAGTTGTAGCAGATGCAGACCATGTATTTGTTGTTGCCTAAACTGTGGTGCTTCGGTGGTCTTACCCAACAGCCTTTTCATTGGTCTTAAGTTTAATATGTTTGTTACTATTTCATGGCACCATAGAATGATTGGGGTTGGAAGGGCCCTTAAAGACCATCTAGTTCCATCCCCTGCAATTGGATTGTTTTACGTTATTGGAAGTGGATATGGCATTACCATCTTTTAAAGCTGTATTCTTTAATTTTAAGTTAGACCCTAAGATGTTGTCATAAAAGAAGTTAAACTATAAGAGAGCCATCAGTCTAGTGCTCTCTTGTCAAGTATAGTGTATTATCTATTTCTCACTTTGATCCTATTTCAGTCAGTCTGAAAGAGTATTTTTACTTTATACAGCCTTTAAAATATTACCTGTACTTTTGCTGTTAAATTATTTTTTGTATATACCTTAGTTTCTTAATTTCCTTTGAATATTTTTAGGTGAAATGCTAAATTAAATATTATTATGAATAGACATGGGTTTACATATTTTTTGTATATTTTTCCTTGGTTGCTTTTTGCTTGCTTTTCTGTAATGGAAAGTTCTTGAGCTCTCTGGTTTTTTTCAAGAATATGGGCCTTTTTGCACGCATACCATTACATTTTGGAAGCAGGTGATGTGATTATAAAGGCAAACGTGTATTTGCATCATGGTGGGATTTTTTTAACATTGATGAATCACATGTGTAAATGTTTTCAATATTTCAGAATAAATTTTAGTGAATATATCTATTTTTATGTGTATATGTATCTATGTCTATGTAAGCATATGTAACTCGTCTATGCATACAGTATTACACCTTTTATGCTAAGCTGTCTCTTTATAAATCTGTAACTTAGTAACTGTAACTAGTGAGAAGATGCTCATCATTACCAGTTTACTGTTGCAAATGACCATTTTAGGTTGCTCAAAGAATAATCGGCAAAGGTGGTGGCCAAAGCAGGTTTAATATTTAAGTGAAAGTGCAACAAAGTTCGTTGGCAGGCTTCATTCTACTTACTTAATGGTTAAAGCACACACAGGAAAAATTGGACTAGAACCTAAAATCAATCAAACTAAAACCAACCGAAAGTTATCTATGTGTAGACTGGGGATGGAAAAAGGGCAAGGATAGGAAAGGATTAAGGAAAAAAATGAGTAGGTGAGACATTCCTATAGAGTCACAAGATTCGGACTAGATCACTTGACCCAGACTTGACCAATGGTTTAGGTCTAAAGGTTTTAACAACACTTAAACTTAAAAGCACATTTAATTGATATTTAAACAATCTATCAGAAGATTCTGTAGAATTTACTGTAAACATAACAGTAATTCACCTCAGGCCTACCTTACAAATCTAAATTACTTAACAATCGAAGAGAGCAAGATTCATAGTACATTTGCTTTAGCTTATTCACGCTTGCACAAGTGCAAACCTGATACAAGGTAATCAACTGTGAAAAATTTCTCTCAGGGTCAGGGAAATACTCACATTGGATGCTTTTGCATCTTCTCAGTGGACATGAACCTTGAGGCATGGGCTATCAGCCCAGGATCTGTTGTTGTTGTTCACTGGTCCTCTGAGTACAGTAACTTGCTGAGAGGTGCCCCACTTAGAGGAAGATGCCAATTGCAGCCCAGTGGAGACCAGGAGAGTTCAGAATCATTTATGAGGTAGCAAAAGACCCCTAAGATCATCAAGTTCAACCTCTGACTGATCACCACCTTGTCTGCTAGACCATGGCACTGAGTACCACGTCCAGTTTCTTTAACACCTTCAGGGATGGTGACTTTACCACCTTCCTGGACAGTTCTTTCCAATGAATTCCATCTAATAGTCTGTTCTGAGAAGAAATTTCTTCTGAAAGGAAGGGTCTGCTTAGGACCACTGTTTCTAGGGTCACAAGAGAATTTGGCTTAAGTCATAATAATCTTCCATTTTGGCCACAGTTCAGGTTAGTAACTTCAGTTAAAAAATGTTATTCCTCTTAAGTTGTTATTCAAGCAAGAAAAATAAGTTTCCAGAGTGGTTTATGCTAGACAGCACAAGTTCCTGGGAGCAGACAGTATTTCTTATAAGCTCAAGAGCTTAGTCCAGGTGCTGTTTGTCAAGGCTGGGCCTAATGAGCATTTCTGACATCATAGTGCAGCCTGAGGGGCAGGCAACAGGGGGAATGCACCACCACACTCACTCAATGTTTTTTGCTTACTGCATAAGACATACTTAAAAAAATACATTTAAAGAAATGAAAATGGAAATGACATGCAGCTTGCAATTACTTTTCTTCTCTCTGGGAGAAAATCTTTATCTTCACTTTAACAATAGTCACTGTCAGAAGAAGAAAGAAGAATAATATTGGAAAGGGAAAATTAATTTTGAACTGGCGTAATAATCTGCTTATTTTCCAACTTGTTGAAGGTTTTTTTTAAATAATATTGTATTGATGTTGGGAAAGAAATAATGGCTTGTACTGTCTTTTAAATATTTTAACTTATTAAGCTGGTATGAGAATGACTTGGTACTGTGTAATTTAACTGAGTATGAAGAGAATAACCTGCTCTAAGAAATGATTAATTACTTCTTCCTGAAGTGATGTATATGATTTTCAAATCAAGGGAAAACTTGGTGCAGCCACAGCCATAAAAAATTTTGATTTTCTAAATTAATAAGGAATAGTATACCTGTAAGACTATTGGGTTAACCTCTGAGGAGCATGAAAAGCAGAAGTAGTATGTCTTAAACACTAAGCAAAATATATTTCCTGCCCTCCATGCATACCCTTCCCCAACTACTGGAAGTAATATTTGTGTCAGACAAACACAGCTATGCAGTCCCAAAATGACTAGATAAATAATTGGATACAGAAATATAAGTCAGTACAATGGATTTATATTGACTCCCTTTACTCCTTATTCGTATGAACAATGTAGATTGTGATTTGATATTCTAATGGTCAGGTCTAAATGGCTTTGAGTGATATTTTATTCATAGAGCACTTGGTTGCCTCTAATGTGAGTTAAAGTGCAAATTGTGGTCAGGATTAAGACTGACTTTTTCATAGCTGGTGAAAGAGCATCCGTAGCCAGATCTGGGTGCATAAATAAAGCATAGATTGATAAGGGGAGTTTTGCTGCTGTACCTCAGAGTGTCTCCCATACGTGATGAGTCAGGATTTGTTCTTGGAATCTGAAGAAGTTATCTTTGCAATTCTGGAGTCAAAAACTAATTGGATATCATCATGACGACAGTCTAAATCCATGAAGTATTTGGTCTTGATTTTGAAGAGATGTATCAATGTATAAGTGGTCTGTGTCCAAGGCAGCTGCCTCTTAAGACTTAGGAGCATTTTTGGAGTATGATCCATATGATGAACTGGATCTACTCAGAAAGAGTTATTTTGTAAACACTGAAAGCTGAAGAGGCGTATGTAAAATCAACAGTGATTTTCGTATGTATGATGCACTTTTTATGTTACATATGAGGTTTACTTTCTATAACCATAGCTTTTTCCTAAATTCACATCTATGATTTCACTTTACTTAAGCCTACTTGGAGTAACAACAGAACCAGAAAGGGAACGTGGAACAATTGAATAATTGCATCATTTAACTAATCCTCTTCAGCAATATTAGTACAAGTTATTGATATGTTAATCACATCAATAGTGATCTGTAGATAATGCCAATTGCTCTTCAGACATTAATTGGGCTAAGGCTTTGTGGCAGTTAATATTAGAACTAATTTATGTTAGTTGAAATCCTCAATCACATTTAATTATAGATTTGTTTGTGAAAAAAACAGCTGCACCTTTTCCTCATCTCTGTTAGTCTGCCATTTGAAATATGCAACAGAAGTTTTCTGCACTGGGCAGAGCTATAGCAAGTTTTGCACATGTAATCTCACAATCTTTGATTGTTTATTGGCCATTGAGTTATCTTGTCCAATCTTTGAGACAGGAGTGAGGAAAACTGTGCATCTGTCTTTGCAGATAGTATTATTTACATTCATAATTATCACAATAGATAAATAGTTTGTGGGTGAATTACACAGCAAATCCATCATCATTACACTTCCAAGTGTGTGATTGGAACAAGAATTTGGCTGTTAGCCATCACAATGACATTGCTTAACTAATATGATCAGTCTTGAAGCAGATTGAGTCAAAATTTTCTTTCCCCAGGGAACAGAAGTCTCAAGGTATGTTCTAGTCAGCTGATACAAAAAATTATTAAATATTTTTTTGTACCAACCAGGGATGGCAAATATGCTGTTTTGTGCCTTTCACAGAAGGAGATCAAAGGAGCAGCTTGTTCATTTTTTCCTTCTTTGGGTTTTTCCATTAAAGTATCTTCTCCAAGACAGTGAGTGGTAATTGCAGTAAAATGATCGTCATGGAAGGGAAGCCACCTCTTCTGGAGGTGCAGTTTTGTTGAGTTGGACTTTGCTACAAACATTTGCAAGATTCAAGTCTGCTGAAAAATGAACGAAACCTCTTCTTACTGTTAAATAAAGAAAACATAATATGAAAAGAACCTGTACTGCAAGAGTACAGTATATGTATTTCGTATATGAAATCTAATATACAAGGCAGGAAGTATCCTGCCACTTTATATTAAAAAAGTAAAAGTTAAACCACTTTCCATTACAAGTATAGCATTTTTGTCTCAAAAACAGGTTCAATGCAGCTGAGATGATGAGTTTATAGTCAACAGTGAATGAGGAGTGTAGGGTTGGAAGCCACTCAAGGGACAAGAAACAAGGAAGCCAGAGGATGACAGAGAGTCACTTTGTTTGAGGAGATGGCAGTACTGACAGGAGTTGGAAGAATGTAGCTTGCTAGTCAGAGTGAAAGAAGTAGGCAACAGTAATTGAGGTGCGATAACAGAAAGGAAGGTAAAAGACAGATTTGTATTATTGTGGAGATTGAACAGCCTAGACAAAGCAAACTTGGAAATAATGTATTTCCTTATGATACTTATTGTGGTTAACTTGTGCAAGTAACAAGAGTTTCTTTTTCTAAACTATCCATTAATTTTTTTTTTTCCTCATGTTGAGAATCCTGTATTTCTTATAACGTCATACACTTTATCATTATATGTCTTGGGTTTAGGCCCACCCAGCATCTTACAGATGAGATGGCTACTGACTGGTTGTAAATATATTTATCCTTCTGCTTGGGAAGGGATGACCTCTCTATTTAATAACTTTCAGAAGACTGATGTAGGAAAAACATACATTGTTGGAAGATATATTAACTCACGTCTTTCTGGTTCTATCACTATTTTACAGACAGTAAGAATATCAAGATTGCAAAAAATCAGTTGGTACACAGTCAGCAAAATAAAAAAAACTGTTTGTGAGTTGATTATTTTGGGGCTTTTTTAGTCGTTCATATGGGATTTTGTTTTTCATTAGGAGGTCTTTAATATAATTTCAGATCATTGAACACTACATTACTGTACTTTCCAAACATTGACTACTGCATAATTAATAATCTCAATATAACATATTTGGTTTTTAAGTTAACAGCACTGAAATTGCTATAAGTATAAATTTTCTGGCATGCAGTTCATTGTGTTATTTAATTCTGAAAGTGAAAAGAAGAGACAAGATGTTTAATACTGTTTAAACTTTCTCATTTCTTAATAGGAAAATGTAATAGATTTATTGCACTGTACTGAAATATGTTCATTGCAGAAACAATATTTTGTTTTAAAAACAGTTCCTATCAGAGTCTCAAACTCTTCAGCAATGGAATATGCCATTTAAAATTTGTAAAATTTCAGCAGCCTTCTCAATGCAAATAGAGAAAGGAAGACTACACAAAGTCTTAGGTAGTTTGTTTTGTTTTAATCAGTTGCTAACATTGAGTTTGTAACATTTTCTGAAATTATTAATTTTATCAACTAGAGACACTTGATCTGATACATTTTCCAGACTGTGTAAGACTTTATGTAGATTATATTTCTCCACTTGCATCTAGAAGGATGATGAAATTTTAAAAGTTCTAAATGCCTTTGATGAAGAGTTTGAGACTCTACTACAACTGTTTTTAAAACAAAACTGATTTTATAAGGCTTACTCTATTGGGAGAAAGGTGAGGTCAAAAATATAATTGTATCTCCATGCTTCCATGTACAATGTACTGACTGCATAATCAGCTTCATTCCTTTGTTGAAAAGGGCCCAATTATGCCATGCCTTTCTAACTCTGCAATCCAAAAAATATTTTTGTAGGAAGAGTATAAACAACGAATATATAGACAAGCAGGTAGTTAAACATGAATTACTACTGTAAAGCAGTTAAGAGTAATGCAGATTACTTGCATGTCTTAAAGTAGTTGCTGTAATGAACAATAATTAAGATAGAAAAATCAAAATTGGAAGTACAGTGATTGAAAATTTGTATGACAGGTACATGAAGATGCTGGCAATTTGGGTTATTTCAGTTTGCTATTACTTCTGATAATTACCTCTGCACACTTGAAAAGGCATCATTAAGTATAGCAAAAAGAAAAATCTATCATCATCACATTAAAGATTACATTCTCTAATGCCGAAAGCTACATCAGTTTTTAGGAAATAGAAAATTTCATGTCTGATTTTAGTGTCTGTGTCTAGTGGTCCCTTTTTAACCTGTACTTAACTTTCCTTTCAGGAAAAGGAGCCTGAAAGAAAACATAGAGATTTTGAAACAAGAAGTGTGAAACAAATCCTTCTCCTGCCCAGGCTCCCAACTGTGCAAGATGATGTAAGTCATTTAACCTTTTTATCTCTGTTTTCTTCCTTCCTGTAGACAGTGAAAACATACTATTTTCTGTATTTTTAATAATGCTTTGTTTTGATTAAATTCTTTTGCAATCATGATGAAAATTTTAATTTGATTTTAAAATTGAAGTTAACTAAGATGTTAAAAGACTTAAAAGATGTTTTGAAAAAAAATATTAATTGAAACCCTGCTTCATTACTTTTTCAGCTTAAACTGTTAGTTAGACTTGTAATGCTTTCAGAAATTATTCCAGCTGACCTAACCCTGAGGTATGTGAGACTGCTTATTATTACTTTTTTTGCATTATTACTTTGTGCTTTTACAATGTTTTAGGCATTTAGAAAGTAAATGTTCTTGTTGGTTGAAGTTCTGTAATGCTGCTATGTGGTTTAAATAATTTAATCCTTTTGGAGTTGTCAAATTAATATTTCAGTGTTTAAGTCCCAGTGGCTTGGAAGGATCTATTCACCAGTGGATCCAGGAAAAGAAGTGATCTCATGGGAAAGAAATCAACAAATTCTGATACACAAGTTATAGAGAATACGGAGAGATGTCAGAGTCCTTAGAAGAAAAGAAACATTTAAATCTCTTTATGAGTCGGAAAAGTCTGACAAGTTTCAGTTCAGTGCCCATGTTAATACAGTATTAGCACAGAATCTGTGTTGCAAATACAATCTTTGAACTGATGCATGTTATAGTATGATTAACATACATCCATAGTAACTTAATGGAATAAATAATAGAATATTTAGAGGAATTTCTTGGCTACCTAGATTGGTAGAACCCTTACTGCAAAAGAGAGAAATAAGTTGTCTAAGAACAAGAAGTGGGGATTTGGAATCCTGAGTAGCCTGTATTTAAAGGAAGTATTCACAGCTCTAATAATTCTCAGTTAACTGATCAGACACATGTTATTTCTGTATGTGTTAGGAAAGTGCTTCACTGAAGTCCTTTCTGTAATAAAATATCAGTTGTTACCAATATGGTGTTTTATTTGGAACTTGGTTTTTAGTGTAGCTTTCATTGTTTTCCACACATTAGTATTAGTACAAATATATTTTAACATAATTTCTATATTCATTCTTTCATGACTGTTGTAAGAACATAAGGACTCGGGATTCCGCTAGAGTGGGTGTAAGCATGAACTACCGGGTGAGAATCTAGCTTTTAGTCATGAACTAACCTTAAGGCTGCTTGTGTTCTTTTTGATTAGTGTCTTTTCCTATTTCTTATTCCTTCTTCAGTTGCAGAAAGCCCTATGTCCTTTTAACTTTGCTTTTATCTTGCCCAGTATTCCTCCAAAATGAAAGAACTTGAAATCTTAGTTGTTTATTCACTAGTAAACACTTCTAAAAGAATTTCAAGTTTAGACATCAGTCATTATTCTTTTTTAAGCTTTTGTAATTGTTTCTTTCTGTGTTTTGCAGTTGAAAAGGTACTTACAAAAATTAGGTAATTAATTGAATTTTAAGGTAGTTATGAAAATTAGCTTCCTTTCCTAACTATAATCCTTTTCTTTTTTTTTATACAGACGTAAAATACATGATGCCAGCACAACTGTGTTTGCGACTGTCACCTGTTTCAAACTTTCTAAGAATTAACTCTGAGGGTTTGCCGTAAGTACTTTGTGTAATAACATTAGCCGTCTTTCTAAATGTGGTTGTACATTGTATAAAAGTCTAAGTCTTAACTCCTAGATGAAACTCCATCATCATTAGAGTTTAAAATGCCTAGTTAATGGTTTGGCTGTATATTAACATTGCTTTTAAAATGCGCAAAATATTTTATAACAGTGATTTCACAGAGCACTGATAATGCAAGCTGCTCAGTGTCTTTACTGAACGGTCTTTTTAAAAATAATTTAAACAGTCTCATTAAAACAGTGTCATTTTCCAAAAGCCACTTAAGTTTCTCTTCAGTGTATTTTCAGTGTGCACATTTTGTGTGATTCAGTCACCTGTGTAAATAACAGCTTTCTGAGAAGCAAAATGAGCAAATAATTGCTAACAGTTTTGCATAAGCTTTATTTTATTCAAAATAACTTTTCACAAGTTTACTTAAAAACATGAACCATTAGGAGACTAAAGTACAAATAGTATTCAACAAATGCTCTTACTTCAAATAACTGTGGTTATGCTGCTACAACTACTATATCTCACTGATCATGGTACTATCTTAGCATCTAAGAAAATTGATATTGTCTCTCTATTGCATTCTTTCTGTGGTTTCAGTTTACTGTATTATTTATTTATTTGTTTATTTAGTATGTAGTCTGTAGGAAAATAAGTCAAATTATGCATTCTACTTTTTTTCTGAAAGCAATAGAATTCATAGCTTTTCCAACTTCCCAGGGCTAAACTGACAAATGTGGTCCAGTCAGATGATCAACTCTTCATCATTGTTTGTTGGGCATTTAAAAACAAGACTAACTAAGCAAAGCCAAAAAGACCCCCCAAACTGCACAATAATTTTCTTTACATTTTAAGCCACTGTTCCTGAAGATAGAAGGTCAGTGTCATGGGAAATAGTCTTCATAGTTGTGCTAATCCAATCATTTTTGTCATGTAAGCTTGTACACTTGAGGTATTTGAAAAGGAAAATTGAAAACTGATGTATAACCGTATTCAATAGGAAAACAATTATATGAGTGGAGTGATGTATTCTTGGTGACCTGTGTTGCTTAGAAACAAACTGCTGTCTTGTCAGTTGATTAAATCCTTGTCTTCTAATTGTTTTTTACTGGAAAGTCCATTGCAATGCCTGACTCAGGCTCGGACATTCCTCCGTTAACCATGAGGTCAAGCTACTATCTGCTTCTTTCTTTTCTTCAGTCTCGCTTCATCTCAACTCAGATCACTCAGACACCTCTCAGTGAGCATTTCCTACATAAAGTTCCAGTTATTAGTGGTGAATTTACTTGGTACCAGTTGAGTTAGAACACACGTGAGCACATAGTGCATTTCTGTTACATTAGCCAGTGCACACAAGAAAAGATTTTTAACAGTATTTTGTTTTCATATTAAATTAGTTGATATGTGGCCGGTAAATAATCTGCCACTAGAAAGTTACCCTGTCAGTATTGTTTGAACACATTTAAACCATTGAAGCAATTTTATATAGGATCTGTTTTGTACATTGTAGTACTGCGTGCTTTTGGTGAAGTACAAGAAATTATCTGCCTAGATTTACTGTTTCAGTTGGAAGGTTTTTTTCTATTAGTTACTGAAGAGTATTTCTAGAACCACAGCTTCCTTATTCAGCTCCAGATCTGTTTGCTTTCTCTTGTTTTACACTTCATCTTAATTATTGTAAAGTCCTTCTTTTAAACTGAAAAACATAGCAGTCTTCCATATGTATTCATATAAAATATTGCTGCAGTGTGTGGTTTGTCACAATCTCATTTCTATATCCACCTTGTTCCCAAACTTCTAACTTTAGACCCCAGGTGGTCCCTCCCTTTCTATGCTGGCCATTAATGCCTGCTTGTTAAATTTTCAAGTGGTGTTTTTTTGCTTTCTCTCATGCTGTATTTCCTGCTTGATAGGAATTTATATAAATATGCAGTAATTCCCTTACATTCCGTGGCTTCTTACTGTGACTTTTGCTCCATGTACTCACTAATTCGAGAACTGAGTTTCAGAAGTGTCCAACCTACTTAGGGAATGCCCTTGAAGTAAGTAATAGTAACAAGCTTAATAGAACTAAGTGTGTAAGGAAGATCTTTGCAGCTTTATTTTTTTCACTACCACAACCTATAGAAAATAACATTAAATAATATATTTTCAGGTGGGATATACCTTAAAACTGGACATCATATGTGTTCCTGGATACTGTGGTAACTGCTGTTGTGTTGTCAGGGAAACAGCCTTGTGCTCAGTAGGCAAAACCAATGAGGATTAAGCAAAGCTATAATATAGCTAAGTCCCTGTGACCTTATCAGGATCAAGATCTGTCAGTTCTTCTCTTTGCAAGTGTCCCTCAGGAGTGAGGGAGATGTGCACAAGTAAAAGCATACTTGCAGTATGCCTGATATAAGTATCAGACTGGAGTATTCTAAGAAGTGAATGCATTTCTCAATTAGATGGATTAAAAGACTCCGTTTGTGTAAGTAAAATCTTTATAAACTAAATGATAGAAAAGTTTTCGTGTAAGCTATGAATGTGGAAGAGATGACTGAAGTATGATGAACTCTGGAGTCTCTTTCATCTTTGTTGAAAATTCACACAAAAATAGTCCAATATGAAAGTACATTAAAGTCGCAGGGATAAGAAACAAAGTTTATAGAACTTTGGGATGCAGAGTAGTTGCCAACAGTTTTCAGCACAGTGTTCTTTTTTAGTAATAAATATTGATGCATGTGTCACTAAAGTAAACTCACACTCCAATATACATGTATTATTTCATCCCAGTTTTTTGTATTAAAAGAAGTTGAAAGCTTAAACATGAAGTTATTTTTGCTTTTTGTTTTTAATGCAAAACAGAAGGTTACACATTAGTTGAATTTTCATAAAAAATAAGAGTGAGTGAAGGAGCAACTACATTTTACATGCTTTGGCAGAGTCTCTGGAATTTTTTGTGCTTTTCTTTCTTGTACTGTTGTGTAACATCAAACATGATTTGATGTCTCTTAATTAGCTCTTAAGTTGTAATCATCAATCTGCATGTATCAGCCATTATATTTTTTATAAGTATCTCTTGTGTTACATGTCCACTATAAAAAAAAAATTGCAATGAATGTTAGTTCCTCTGCAGAAAATGCCATATGAACCTTTTTCAATAGTGATACTGTTCTATGTCTTGTGCTGAGAAGGGAGCATCTGAGGCAAAGTGTGAAACAAGACGTCTGATTATGATAATAGCTTGACTTCTGATATTACCTTGTGATATATTTTCTTTCTTAGTGGTTTAGTTTTTTCCTTCAGGTTAGTCTAAACCTCTGGCCAAAGCCAGCAGATTTTACTAATTTTGATTATTCCTTTCTGCCATCCCAGTTCTTTTTTATATCTGATTATTTAAAATAACTGGGTGTTTTACTCAGAATGATTGTCTTTACCATTTCATCAAATTTACAGGAAATTTCTGTGTATATTTTTTGTCAAAGTGAGTTCAGGCATTTTGCAACATGTTTGAAGCCATTTTATAGAAACCTTGAAATGGACCTGATTTCATTGCTTCATTTCCAAGAGTAGCCACTTTCCTGATATTTCTATCAGAACATCAGGGGAGAAAGTGAAGCAAGAGGACAATGAAGACTTGGCCACTTCTGTGAGTTCAGTATGATGTCAGCCTTCTCAACTATGCAAAATGCTCAATAGAAAAGTTAGAGATGAGAGGATATTCAGTACTTTAAATATTTAATGCTTACATATTTAAGAACAGAACAACATCAAAGTTTTTAGAATGCATGCAGCAGTTGACTTAAAAGACTGCACCTTAAATTCTGGGAGAAAAATGCGCTGTGAGAAAAAACAGAACATTAATTTGCAATGTTAAAGGACCTTTCTCATTCTTATTTCTTCTTTTATTATTTTAGTTTTCAGGTCAGGTATAGAACTTTCTTAGTATATTATCTTCATCTCAAGCTTTTCCCCCTTCTTACATTTTTCCTAATTTTATACAAATGAATCTGTCCTTATTTTCTCTTGGTCCACCCTCTATTAGAGCTCACTACTAGGAAGGACCTAAACCAGTAATGACTAATTTAGAAAACAATAAGTAGAATCCTACTTTTTTTTTTTTCTTTTCTTTAAGCCAACTAACTAGTTTATCGGTGTTCCAGTAAATTACTGCAAGTTATCTACTACCCTGCTGCTTTCTGGGATAATCTGCAATCCTGAACAATAGTGATAGCAGCAGCAGTCTCTCTGGTTGTTTTGTTTGTGGACAAAGAGGCAGCTCAGCCTTTCCCAGCTCATGAAGTGCGTTAGGTGAATCCAGGACATGTCATCCTCCCTGTGCATGTGCTGTGCAACTGATCCATTAGTGCATAACAAGTCTAAGATATTTCTGAAGCTGTCAATTTACAGCAGGCCATCTGTGCATGGCCCAAAGCCACGTGTCCAGGTGTTCCAACTTGTTTAGTAGATATCTGTTCTTCCATGTGAAATGCTGGCAAATACAGTTTTCTCGTTCCATTTTAAATTACTCGTGTAACTTTGGTCCATCTATTCTAAATACCATGTACCATGGACATTTAATTCATCTGTTCTAATTCAGACATGAATTCAGCAGTAGTCGTTGGAAAAATATTACTGTGATACTAGTTTAATTCTGTAATATTAATATGGAGGAAACTAGAACTAGACTTACAGTACTCTACTCATGACTGATTTTTCTTCCTCTTTCATCTTATATAGCTATTGACAGTGCTGTAAAATACAAGAGTGTACAAAATCAAAATGTTCACATTTGTCATATATTGACAATAAAACCCCAGAAAGAAAATGAAGGTTGTGGAAGACGTCAGGTGTTTAGGTTGCTGTTGTCAAAAGGCTGAACAAAGAATTGTAGTTTTAATTGAAATAAATAAAAGCGTAATGTCCAAGCTCTAATTTAGTCCAATGATCTTCTCAAATAAAATTCTTGTGAATTATATCCCCAAAGATTATGGAACACTAATTCCCTTGTTGTTATGAGAATATATGTTTATAGGAGTAGACTGTATTGATTATTTCTGCACTGCATTGTAATATTTTGAATTTGGCGCACTGTACATAAAACAAATGTGCAAATCTGTATATTGGATGCTTTTTTTTCCTAAGCTTTTTTTTTCTTCTGTTTTACCTTTAGACTTCTGATGTACATGTTTAAGAGTTAAATTTCTCATGATGGTAACTTAATAGCCATAAATCACTTTCTGAATAGGTTTGGGTGAGGGAAATACTCAGCCTTGAAACACACTTTGTCAGGTTATGAAATACAGATGTGGGTATACTAATTAACTGATGTGTGGTTTCTTGAAAAAAGGACATATAGCAATATGCTGTTGCCCTTCAGTTTTAAGTGAAAGACTGTTAGCCACAGTAACTGTGAACAACTGAATGTATTTGTAGTAACTATCTTTGTGTCACTGCAGTAATAAGTAACAATAGATAAAGAATCTCAGCAGAAATGAAAGACACTAACACCCAAAAGTATCTCATACTTTTGCAAATTGCTTGCCATATTATTTCGTATGGAAAACACTCCTCTGCATACTTGACTGCATTTTTTATCATTTGCTCCCTTAGTATTTATTTTACTTGTGTTTTGTATACAAAAATAATAAAACAAATAGAAGAATAGCCAGCAGGAGGCCTAAAGATCTATGGATATTCTTTAAAAGCAGCTCACTGTGGGTGTGTTTTTTGTGTAGGTGTGTGTGGTTTACATATTGATTTTCAATTTACGACCCAGTTTAAATGGGGGATCAAACCAAAACTTCAATTGTAAGATTGTTATCACTATCTTTGACTTCATATCCTCCTTAAATTCAAACTGTTTGACAGCAACAGTAGTTAATCATGTTGCCTTGAGGCTTACTATGATCTAACAAGCAGCATACAAGCTAGATAGTGCTTAAGGGTGCTCCCTTATGGCTCACTTCCTCTTTCAGGAGACAACAAATGACTTCAAGTAGGCAGTAGTAGCTAACTGCCTCCTCCCATGTCTGTCCACATCCTAGCTCAGAGAGCAAGGAGGCTGCTGCAGATGTACAGAACAGTGAAGTTGTAGCTCTGCACTGAGGGAAAGTGAAGTGTGGATCTCACAGCTGTCCTCTGTCTGTAAATAGGGAAGATGTTTCACTTCAAAATGAAAGTAGTTTGGCTTAATTACCTGTGAAAGCTATGTAATACTTGACAGCAATGCGTGAAATGCTACCTCATAATGTAATTTTCAAATAGTTTAAAAAGGGGATGTTGGGGGAAGCCTCAGTGCCTGTTGGGCTTTTTGATCTCTGGTTAGGTGTTATGCACTTTTGCAGATTATTTATTAAAACAATATAAAACATGCATGTTTTCCCTTATTTTATTTGAAGAACTGGTGTTTCAGTTTAATGTTTCAGAAGTGATAGAATCAGGTCCAGAAATCATTAATAGAAAAATTGAGAAAAATGCTACTGTTTGGCTAACATCCTTTGCTGTCCCCATTTCAAGTCTGCAATTTAACTAAAACCTGAGTAAATACTGGCGATGCTTCCTCTGCGAAATATTACATTCTTTGGAAGTAATAATATTCAGCCTGCTTCAACCTGAGAAGAAACCACAGAGGATCATTTGGATTACTAGTTCTGTTTTTTAAGGGTATTAACAGGCCCACATCCAAGAAGGTGATTATTTCAGTGCTTGTTGCTTAGGATTTATATTGAGGCACATGGTTGCTAACATAAAACTGTTCTACTGCCTTAGGAAAAGATATTTAAGTCCTTTCAGGCATGAAAACACAGAAATGACTGCACTGGATCAAAGCTTTTAATTTTTCCTATGTATTCAGCCTGTGGTTGGAGTTCATAACCCATTCTACAGAGAAAAAGGCAAGAATATTGCATTTACAGAATAATCATGTTAATAAAGAAAATTTGATATTAGGTTCTTGCTGCTTGGGAGGCTTGATTTGTATGCTAAGACTGCTCAGTTGAGTGCAATGGAGAAAATGAAGAAATGATGGAAGTTACTTCTTAGTTCTCTTGAGTAAAGGAGAACAGTATGACCAGTAAGAGGAAAAAAATACACAGAGACCCACAAATTGACAGTGACACAAGTAGCTGATATTGTCTTCTGAGTAGTCAGTATTTGATGGATATTGCCTTAGCAAGTACAACAAAGGTAAAATTCAGGATAAAGTTTTAGGGAGAAGATATGATTGTGTCTGTTGAGAACCTAGTGAGAATGGTGGATATATCACAAGGGGAAGCAAGAGAGTTTTGGGATATTGAGTGATATTAATTACATGTTCTGATACACAGGTTAGGTAACAGTTGTAAGAGTTCTGATATATCTGAAAAGCTCATGTTCAGCCTCTGATAGTAAACAAGCCAAGCACTGCAATGCTGACTTTTAGCATTTCTTTTTGCACTTCGGAATTTACAGTTTCTGACTCATAGCAGGCCAGTATATTTTCATTGCATCATTTGTTGTTTTATAAGCCCACGTTGTTATCTCCTTTCTAAGTTACAGAGTCCAGGACTTTTTTGTCTTTTGTATATTTTTTTCTACACCTTTCCTTGTATTTTTAACATTATATTAAACTTTCTGTCTGAATTCCTTCTGTTATTTTTGTATTCTTACTGGGGGTTTTTTTCTTTTTTGATAGAGTATTTTTTAAACTGAAATCAGTAATGCTAATATAGACATGTCTGTGATTTCTGTAGTCCATATGAACATTGATAATACTGTCTTCGATTCTATTCTTAGAACATTTGTATTAAAGAGGGATCTTTTTGTTAGTAGGCTTCTTTCTTAGTACATGCATTTGATTTCATCTTTATTATAGGTATGAGTAGCTGGTTTTTTTCTTTCAGTGTCCACTGAGTTTGTAATTACCAAGAAAATTGTATTTGCTAATGTGATTTTCAAAGTGGAAATGAAATCTGTGCGTGTTGTCTTGGTTGTAGAGCAGAGCTCAGATACAAAGCACAGCCAACTTGCATGTCTCATACCCTGGTTCTTGTGGAGATTGAACTAGAGGCTCTTGCTGTTATCTTAGTAGTCCTACTACTAATCCCAGTAGATTCCTCTTTGTTTGACATAATAGAACTTCTAAGAGTTGAGGTTACAAACACCCTATTTAACAGACCGATGGTGTGTTTGGACAACCAGAATCACAGTTAGGCAAGCAGATACTTTTCAACCAGTCATCCCTTTAGTCAGGTGTCGGATATGTTCTTAAGCATTTAGGATTGTGGGTTTCAAGCCTACCAAATCCCTTAGCCTATGATATTAGGTCTAGTTTATAGGTCTCACACTGTCTAGCAGGACACATTCAGTAAATGTCGCCCTGGAACTTCATCCAAGAATTTTCAAGTTATGTAACTTTAAAATCTTCTAAAAATATAATATGCAAGCTTCAGCAGAACCCAGCAAAAAAATCTAATTACTCGCATATTTTACACGGTACTAGACACAAGTGATACTTACCCTACTTCTGCAAGTAAAACATGCTTTTCCCTTTAAAACTCCTTTCAAATGTCAGACTTCAGTTTTGGCTAAGACAGAAACTTAGACTGGTTGTAGCAGATATTAGATCTGCAGGAATGACAGGTAAATAAGTTCCTGTTTTACTGACTATGTGAGCCATACACAGACTTTTAATATAATCTGGCATATGTACATGACTCTGCTGCATCACATTTTCTTAACAAGGTTCTGTTTAAATTTTCCATCTATTCACTGGCATTTTGACAACTCCAGAAACAGGTCTCGCAGGATTTTTTAAAATAAATATTCTATTTTATAATGCTGCAATTTAATTTTTTTCATAGTATTGTTCAACTCAGCTTTCCCATACAGTAGTGTTAATGTCTTTGATTATTTAATTTCGGGTAAAAATTCCCTCTAAATTTTCTTTTTCTTAGCCTGTTTGCAAGAGATGTCTGCTATACACTACCTTCGTGAAAGGAATTGGTTAGGAGTCTAATGGCCTGCAAATATTTGCCAATCCACAGTCAAAAACATAAACAGAACGGTGTTTCAAGTTCTGCAATTCTTTGATTGAATAGCTCAGTTGGAAGGGACCTACAATGGTCATCTACTCCACCTTATTATCACAGAGTCATAGAATAGTTTTGTTTGGAAGGGATCTTAAATATCACTTTAGTAGTTCCGACCCTCCTGTCATAGGCAGGGGCGCTTTTCACTAGATCAGATTTCTCAAAACCTCTTCCAACGTGGCCTTGAACAGTTTCAGGGACAGGGCATTCACAACTTCTCGGAGCAACCTGTTCCAATGCCTCACCACCCCCCTGGCAAAGAGTTTCTTCCTCTTGTGTAATATAAACTTACAGTTTAATATAATCTTTCAATTTAATGACACTCCTCCTTGTCCTGTCACTACATAGAGTTGGTAAGACTTCAGGTTTGTCATCTTGTTTTTGAAGAACTCTATGAGTCTCGAAAGGCTATAAGTAAAACCTCTACTATTAATGAAAAAGTTAATATACCAGGATCACTGAGTATAGAATTTGTGTTTAAGTTTGCTCCTTCTGTGTCTTGACTCACATGCCTTTTTTCCTAGCTGGGAGTATTATTGGAATAATAATAAGATAGTCTAAATTTATAAGTCTGAATTTTCATCTGTTTAAAATCATCATAAGTCACTTTGAAACAATGCAGCCAATTGCCCTGTTGAGCTTAAAAAAAGAAGAAGAAAAAAAACTACCTTACAAAAAGTATGTGTATTTTTGGAAAGTATTTAAATATAAAATAGTCTGCTTCCTCAGGTATGAAAAACCTAAATTTAGTAGAATAATAACATTTTGCAAATATATTATTGTTTATTATTGTGGCTTCTTGATGGCTTCTTTAAAGAAGAATTCTGTATTCTTTGTCGAAGTATATTTATCATATTTTTTCCATTCTTTTCCATTATTAAAAATACTTGTATTTTCTTAGGTTCTTTATCTTCCTTATCTCTCTTAAATTCCTTGTGTTCCATTCTGTGGATTACTTCACATGTATAAGTTACTTGGTAGACTGTCTCTCTCAGAAATCTAGCAATGGGTGATACAATTCAAATGTTGTTATTGATTCCAAAACAAAATACAATGCTATTGAATTTATTCTAATAGTTAAGCAAGGGGTACAGTGTTAGAGTCATAGACTCACAGACTCATTTTCATTGGAAACAACCTTTAAGTTCATAGTGTTCCTTAAGTCTGTCTGAACCAGTAGCAAAAGCAGTAGCTGTGAGAGAGAGAACTAAATCTCAGGATGCCATTGATTCAATGTTTTTTCTTTTTATATGGTTTACTGTTTTTCTAAGATACTGCAGAAATCATTTTAATAAATTGTCTGGTTAGCTGGCATTTAATATTCACTTATCATGTGTTGCTGTGGCTGTTATGCTCTGCAGCTTTTCCCACGGTGAACTGAACTAATTTGCAATGTTGTCAGACTGCAAATGAGTGGGAAAGAGAACTAGTACTTATCTTAGATTTAGGGCTAAAGGAGGGGAACCTAGGCATATACATGAGCAACTGCTTTGGAAAACACTGTAATTTAGGTGGGTTGTACATCAACACTAATAATTTAGTGACTTTGGAGGTGTGTCCCTTCAAAACTAGTGAGTCCTTTTCATTTAGTTTTGGCAATTTGCAATACTTAATTTTGTTATTCTGTTCCAGATCTTCTACTGTTAACATGCGTTTGAAACAGATTTTCCAATATATCCTCTCTATGGAAATCTCCTTCTGTTGGGTTTTTTTTCTGACAGCCTCTCATTGCACCACTGAAAAGTCTTCATTACACTTAAAAGTCAATACTTTTTAACACGGTCACTCATTTAATCAATTTTTTTTCTTGAAATTAAACCCTAGATTGGTGAATATATAAATTTTTTTTTTTTTGCATTGGACATGAAGTAAATAATATGATGGGACACAATTGCAGCTTAGTTCCTTAAGTTCCTTAATAATATATATTTGGATCATGTCCTGTACTTTGCTGAGGACTAAATCAGGAGCTTTTTCTCCTGTTGTGGGTTTCCTGACTGGATTCCCTGAAATAATCCATTATAATATTGTAAACGTTTACATCAGTAATGCACCCCTGTGTAATTTAGCTGGTTTATATTATTGTTTGCTTCTTGCTCTTAGGTGTCCTGGTCTCCCACAGTATGTCACAGGCACTGTCATCATCCTAGTCTCCCTGTCAGTATTATAGTCTTAAAAATCCTGTACTTTGCTACTTAGCTGAGAAATCCCAATCCATACTGATCCTATTTTCCTTATTAATCCAGTGAACTGGTTTATCTGATTTGATTCAGGTATTTTAGTGTTTAACACTACTCTTCTGTTGCAGCGAACAGTTTTTCCTATGTTTTGTGTACTGAGCACAATAAGCTTTTAATTTATTATTTTCTTTCACCATGTTTTTACATGTTTACAATGTTATTAAAGTAATTTAAACCCAGCCATTTTGCTTCCCCCATTTTATTTCTTTTATTGTGTTTTTTATATGTTTTCATACTTTGGGCAGTATTTTTTGAGTTATCATACTATGTTTAAGTGCAACTCTATTCTTAATCAACCAATAAACCGAATCCTCCCATATCTACAAAACAATACAAGTAAGTAATTTCTTTTGCTCTTCATTTCCATAAGTACAATATAAACTTCATGATATTACTGTCTTAAAATTGAGTGTGTCTGAAAAATATACACCATACTTGATCACTATGAGATTTTAAAAACAGGGAAAAACAAAAGATAAAGAGAAGCAATTAAATATGAATTCCAGAGTATGAGTGGAAAGCCACATAGGTATGAATATGAAATATTTATGGATTGATATATATTTTGTGGGACAAGGTTGCAATTTTCATCATATATAGTAAGTAGGGATAAATTTTTTTTTGTAGGTGCTCTAAGAAGTGCTCTTATGCAATAGATCATACATTATTCTACATTTTTCTCCTGATATCTTGAGTCACTGTTCTACACTTTCAAGAGACTGAGAAGATTATGAAATAATAGGATTTCCAGTATTAAATAATACAAAGTCTGTACAAAAAGTTAGAGGCAATTGCAGAATTTTTTTGTTTTCTTTTGTAAATATTTATTAATTTCCTACTTTAAACCTTCTCTAATTTTCTAGGTATTGTAGAAACCATTTTCATTGAGGCTGTGAGATTATTTGCATTAAATGCTACAGTGTTTTTCATTCTCAGCCTTCTTCTGCATGCTTGACAGTACTTCAGATTTGAAGTAATGATGAACCACACAGTTACAGTTTTGTTGTTTCAACTTCAGAATATCTTGGAAAGACAGCTTAGATTTTAGCCTGGTTCTGGATGCATGAAACTCCTTTTCTATCACATTCAAGCAGGAAGTTTCCTTTTATGTTGCACTCTTTGGCTATAGTCTTCTGGAAATTATTTTCATTTGCTTTTTTTAATTCAGTACAAAGGTAAGGGCATTCAGAGAAGAAGTTTTGGTTGTATTTTTGGTCTGTTTAATAACAGGAGAAAACATCAAAACAAGACATTAGATTGTGACAGAAATAGAAAAAAAAAAAAAACAAATTAGAAAAATTTTCAGTATAAATGTATAGATGTATAATTACAATGCCATGGCCCTTGAATGTATGTAATTACACATACTCAAAAAACCCTCTATGTCATTGCCATAATGAAAAAGCCATCATTTCTCTTCAAAAGCACTTCAGAAAGCAAAATTCAGACAGTCTGCCAGCGTATTCAATTTGTCCATCTCTCACAAAAATTGTACCCTATCTTCTGTAAGGAAATTGGTCTTCTGTCGAAAGCAAAGTAATTACAAGAATTTCGCAGAAAAAAAGCAGTGCTCTCATCACTCCATGGAATTAAAATTGTAAATATTTCTCTTCCCTCTTGCTCCCTCATCTGTTTAATTTCAGGAGTATATAGGTCGCTGACCTTGGCCTGATTGACAAGGGAAGTTAAAACTGCAAGCGCTTACTATTCTTTTCCATACATCAGTGAAATGATGTTAGGAATATTAAATGGATGAACACAGCTTACCTAATATTTAAATTATGGAAGGTGTCATGCATGCCATTTTATAGTAAACAGTTTACTTAGTAATATGATTTATTTTCTGTCAGTAAAAATCTGAAATACTATGATTAGAAAAAAAGTTATTTCAATTGTTTTTACGTATGATAAACAAATGTCAGTATATTGTATGCTTGCTGCTAGAATTTATTTTATTTGGTTACAATTAGCAAATATTAGTAAACATGAACCTACAAACTGGTTATGTCCTCCATGATCACTGAACTGCTCCTTTGAAACACAATTTCACCCTGTCTCATCTTTTCCCAGCCTCCAGGTAATAACAACAGGGCTTCTGTTTCATCAGCGGTTGTGTGCATTCCATGTGCCAGGTTATGAATTTTATTAGAGAAGTAAAATTGAACAGAATGTGGAAGTTGCCAAAAATTACTAATAAAAATTGTCAGCAAAACTAAGAGTGCTTTCAAATTGGGCATGAAGTGTTCTGTAGATGCACTCCTGTTTTTTATTTTCTTAGATACCTTCGTATTCATACTAAGATCCCAGATCCCACAATAAAATGTGTTGTAAGAAGGAGTCTAAACGTGAATTAAATTATCAGGCCATGTTGCCTAGCAGTGATTTCTTTTATTCTCATTTGAACTTCTCTTTCTATCTTCTGTGTTCTTTGAAGACTCTCACATATAAACCATAAAAAGTGTGTTGATATTACAGGTCATATTTCTTCCCTACTACAATATATCATTTTTCATCCATCCTCAGTCTTTCATTACTGTTTTATTTGAAGAAAGTATAACCCAACGTCTCGTTCAGAATTTAGTTCTGAGACTTAAGTTCATCAAGATGAACAAGATTCTCACATTGTTTTTATGCTGGTCATGGGGGAAGATTGAAAAGAGATGAAAAAATGAAAAGAAGGCTGGGTATCCCACTGGACATGAATGAAGTCTTGATAGTCCATCAGACCTGATGATATGCATCCCAGAGTCCTAAAGGTATTGACTGATGAAGCTCCCAAGCTGCTCTCCATGATATTTGAAATGTTATGGCAGCCAGTTGATGTTCCAGGAAACTGGAAAAAGGGAAATGTACCCATTTTTAAAAAGAGGAGAAAGGACAACCCTGGAAACTATTAACCTGTCAGCCTCAATTCTGTGCCTGGGAAGATCATGGAACATATTTTCCTAGAAACTGTGCTGAGACACTGGGAGGTGATTCGGGACAACCAGCACAGCTTCACCAAGGGTAAGTCCTGCCTGACCAAACTATTGACTTGCCATGATGGAGTGACCGCATCAGTGGATGAGAGAAGGGTTACAGCTTTCATTTATCGGGACTTCTGTAAAGCCTTTCACATGGTCCCCCGCATAGCCTTCTCTTGAAATTGGAGAGACGTGGGTTTGATAGGTGGACTGTTTGGTGGGTAAGCAATGGGTTTGACAGTCACATCCAGTGGTCAGCTGATGGACATCAGTGACAAGTGATGTCCCTCAGGGGTCCATAGTGGGACAAGTGTAATTTAATATCTTCATTAATGACATAGACAAAGGGTTTGAGTTAACCCTCAGCAAGTTTGCAAATGACACCAAGCTGGGAGATGTGTTTGACACACCTGAAGGACAGGATGCCATCCAGAGGGACCTGGACCAGCTGGAGGAGTGGGCCTATGGGAATCTCATGAGGTTTAACAAAGCCAAGTGCTGGTGCTGCATCTGGGTTGGGGCAACCCCTGCAATCAACCCAGATTGGGGATGAATAGACCAAGAGCAGCCCTGCCCAGTAGGACTTGGGGGTGCTAGTGGGTGAGAGGCTGGACATGCCCCAGCCATGGCATTCACAGCCCAGAGAGCCAAACATGTCCTGGGCTGCATCCAGTGCCCTGTGGGCAGCAGGAGAGGGAGGGGATTCTGCCCATCTGCTCCGCTCTGCTGAGACCCACCTGGAGCACTGCATCCAGCTTTGGGGTCCCAGCACAGGAGGGACAGGGACCTGTTAGAGTAAGTCCATACGAGGCCACCAAGATTCTTAGATGACTGGAGCACCTCTACTGAGCAGAAGGACTGAGACAATTGGGGTTGTTCAGCATGCAGAACAAAAGGCTTCAGGGCTGCCTAATTGTGACCTTCCAGTGCCTGAGACCCTCCAAGAAAGACAGAGAGCAGCTGTGTCTTGGTGTGAGACAATTTAAAGGGAAACACTCTAAAATGAGTTGCCCCCCTTTACAGGTTTAACCAATCCCTTTTCACTGTTTCAGTATGAATGAAACAACTATGAGCAGGTGTAAGTGAACAAATAACAGTTTGCTAACAAATGAAACTGCAACAGGCAAAAATACCAGTAAATAATCACTAGATACAAAATTGCTAAAACATACTCCCCAAGAACAAAGAGAAACCCAAAATGCCGGAAATGCCTTTTTTGGGATGGTGCCTGCCACAGACAACTGTGTGAGGAGAGACAAAGGGAGAAGATGGCAGCAAACCCTCCTCCCAGGATGATGGCCTTTGGCAGGTGATAGCATGGTCCCAGAGACAAAGGGAAACAATGGCGGCAAACCCTGATGAGAAGGTAGGAGATACGGAGCAGTTCTAGTGGCAGATGAAGACTTGCTGGCTCACGTGGAGTCAGCCCTGCCATCCTCCGCCTCCTCCTGCGACACACACGACTCCACCGGTGTTGGTGCTGCCATCTGCCAAGCCACTGGTGTGTCTGGGGGGAAGAACTGGCCTGTTGGCACTGACCTGGCCCCAAGGACTGGCTCAAACTTCACGCTGCTGACAGAGTTTGCAAAGTTCACTCCAAAACAGTTTTGGCTTGTGAAATACACTTTTTCCAAATGGCTGCTGTTGCAAGCCCAGAAAAAACCCTAACCACCTGAGGCAACCCTCTTCAAAGCAGCGCTTCCGCCTTCTGCAAATCCTTCCACAAAAGAGAGTGCTCCCTGCTTCCAGGCTCCAACCTAAACAGGCATATAAGCAACACCCCTCTTCCCTCCCCCCAACCCCACCTCCGGATTCCCGTTCTGATCGCGGCGCTGGACCATGAAGAGACAGTAAGGATTTTTGGGGCACAGATAGATACGGAATACAATAAAGTTTTGGGTTACCCCTGACAAAATAAAGTGCCAGGACAAGGGGGAGTGGCTTCAAACCAATAGAGAGTAGTTTTAGATTAGATATTGGGAATATATTCTTTACCACGAGGCAAAGAATGAACAGGTTGCCCAGAGAAGTTGTGGATGCACCATCACTGTGAGTGCTCAAGTCTAGACTGGATGGGACTTTAAACAACCTGGTGTAGTTGAGGGTGGCCCTGCCAGGCCAGGAGGCTTAAGAACTAGGTGATCCTTAAGGTCCTGTCCAACCTAAGCCATTCTACAATTCTGTGGTTCTATTCCCACATGTCCTCTCACTGGCTACCAGGGACAAGAGCACAGCACCGCCCTCTACACTTCCCGTCCAGAGGAAGCTGTACAGAGCAATGAGTTTTTCTCAACTAAACGCAGTTTGGCATCATTCAAGTTCAAATCTCTAAGTTCTTTTCAATGGAGCTAGTCCTGATTTTCATTTTGAACATGTTTAGAGGTTTTTCTGTGTACATGAACACAGAAAAACAGTTTGAAACAATGCCTTAAGAACAATGTTCTTACAATTATCATATTTTGATATGTTTATTACTGTTTCTGACTCTTCATTGCTTGATGTTTAATTTTAGCATTTGAAAATTTAGTGCCACATCAGACTGAGTTGCAACTACAGCAAATTTCAGAGCCTTCAGAAACAAAATCCAAGGTGATAGCAGATAAGAGAGCTTGTGTGCATGTTGCAGAGCATCTGAGAGCTCAGAACATCCAAGAAGAGCAAAGAGCCCAGCACTGAAAAGGTGACTACTTATTTTTATAGACTTCTGAAGAAGTATTTTCTGAAGGTTATGTGCTTAATGAGTTAGTTAAAGCCAGTGTGAAGACTTCCTGATTATGTGCTACACATTAATATTTGTACAAGAATGAAGAAAATTGATGTGCGTGGAAATAAAGCCAATGTACTCTTACGAGACCTTAGAAACATTTGTATTGTTTTTAATTTTTTAAATATTGTTTAAAAATCACTTGATGTTAAGTTGAGAGTATTTGCATATTGTCAAGCATGGAAAATATTTATAGATTTGAAGACAAAGTGTATATTTCACAACTTGCATGCTTTTGAGATGTCCTTGTAAAAGAAGTTTGTGTCATTCTTCTTTTGTGAAGAAAAGAGGAGGCGTTATACAAAAGCAGGAAAATGACAGGAGGAGGGCATCTATAGTGGGTATGGCCTCAGAACATCTTGTACTTCTGTGTAGCTATTCTGATGAAGCAGAAAAGGAGGAAGAAATTTCTTTAGACATGGAAACACTCATCCAAAGCGGAGTTTGTAGTTTAGATAGAGGAAATTCCAGATATCCCAGAGGTATTGAACCACATTGACATAGTTGACTAATGCTTTTCAATATGCATTTTGTATGGCTAATGAAGGGAAAGAGTCTTGCTGTGATTATTTAGCTGTTCTATTGCTGCTACATGATCAAGAATGGCAAAATAAGTGTCCCTTCATATACCTTCATATATCTAGAAAAGAAAATGCAAACAATATGCAAAATACTCAAAATTTTAATAGAAAATTTATTAATATCTTAATTATATTAAAGATTAATATCTTAAATATATTAAAGTAATATTTATTGATATCTTATGTGATATATATTTTAACTGGTTTTGACTTTGTATATAAAAAACATTTTTCTACTCCACTCCACATTTACCTGCATGTATTTGTAGTGTACTCTAAATGAGTGTAATTTGTGTGTTTGTTACTCTAGATGATCTGAGACACACTATTCAGCAGTAGTGTTACCTAATGGTATTCTCAGTTTCTGTACCAGGTGCTGTGGTTTGACACTGGCCAAACGTCAGGCACACATGAAAGTCATTCACTCACCCTCCCCTGCCACAGCTGGGCAGAGGACAGAAAAATTTAATGATGGCTTCATGAGTTGAGATAAGGACTGGGAGAAAAGCCCCCAAGGGCAAAACAAGCTCAACTTAGAAATACAAAGGTAATTTATTGCTAACAAAATCAGAGAAGGATAGCGAGAAGTAGAATAAGGTCTTAAAAGCACTTTTTTCCCCCAACCCCTCCCTCCTTCCCACTGACAACACAGGGGACAGGGCCATAAGGGTTTGGTCAGCTCATCACATGAATTCTTCTTCCATTGCTAAGGGAGAGGAGTCCTTCCCCTGTGAGACTATAGGGTCCCTTCCCATAGGAGACAGTTCTCCATGAACTTCTCCAGCATGGTTCCAATCTCACAAGCAGCAGTCCTGCCAAAACTGCTGCAACATGAGTCCCTCGCATGGGCAATAGTCCTCCCAAAACTGCTGCGGCATGGGTCACTCTTCCATGGGGTGCAGTTCTCCAAGGACAGGCTGCTCTAGACTGGAAGCAGGGCCCCTCTTTCCACCGGATCTCCCACTGGATCACAGCGTGCTCCAGGCATCCACCTGCTCCAGCATGGGCACCTCCCCCATGGACGTGGGTGGATCTCTGCATCCCCCACAGACCCCACGGGCTGTGGGTGGATCTCCGCATCCCCTGTGCATCCCATGGGCTGCAGAGGCACAGCGGCTTCACCATGGTCCTCACCACAGCCTGCAGAGGAATCTCGGCTCTGGCGCCTGGAACACCTCCTTCCGTCTTCTCCACTGACCTTGGTGTCTCCATGTCGTTTTCCATCACATGTTCTCACCTCCTCCTCTTCTCTGCCTAGAAGAAAAAACTATGCCCACTTTGTTTTGATTTTTCTCTTAAGTATGTAATCACAGAGGCATTACCAACCTCTAATTGGTCCAGCTTTGGCCAGCAGCATGTCCATCTTCAGAGCCATCAGGGACTGGCTCTGCTGGACATGGTGGAAGCTTCCAGCAGCGTCTCTCAGAAGCCACCTCTGTGGCCCACCTGCTACCAAAAACCAGGTCATGCAAAACCAGCACACAGGGAACTGGTATTCTCAGTTTCTGTGCTGTATTCAGATCTGAAACATACCATACTGGAACTAAAATGCAATGAAAGCCCTTAAATGCCTATAAGGCACTGAGCAAAAGCTGTTTTTCTTTTAAAAAGTGCTTCTGCTTGTCAGGATAATTAATCCACAAACACTAGAGATTAATGTCCAAAAAGGAGACAGAGGAGTCCTGTAACTTTATTCGAATAAAGAGAGAGGCCATGGGCATTTCCCATGGGCTGTCTCAAATTTTTGGGGCATGCAACTCCCTTTTTATCCAAATTCCCGGCTGCAACATCTTCTTCCTTTCCCCATTGGCTGAGGTACTCAGAAGGTACAGACTTCTTGAATCACCCTTTCTAAGCCCCCTCTAATATGCATCCCCCTTTTTGATATAGAAAAGAAAAAAACCTATTCATAATTCTACTAAGTCTTTGTTCTTTTTCTTTAGGTTCATAAATTTAACATGGCCTTGGCTAAATAAGAGCCTGTTGATTAGTAACATCTTCTAGAACTGAGACTTTTCTTCTGTTACTTCCCTATCTCTAAGCTCCTAGCCTTATCTACAAGCAGATTCACACGGTGTGTTTTGAAAGACACATTCATCTTATTCCTTGCATATTGCATCACATTATTTGTTAATGCAGACAAAGCATATAAACATGTATTATGTATATCTGATAATGGTAATTCACATATACATGTTCATCCTCAAATATTGATAGGGTATTGGTAAGCTGTCAAATTATTTAGAATTCATGGTGATACTTTAAATGAATTTTACAGCATCTACTTCTTGATAAAAAAATTGTGATTTATGAATACAATGGCTGAGAATACTTTAGGTCAAGGTTTAACTGTGGACAAAAGGTAGAGAATTTTTTTGCTTTTCCAATATTTTAGTGATCCACTTAAAAGAAAAGAAAGAAAAGTAATTTGCTCAAGTCTGGAGCCTAATAATCTCTTCTACTTTCTTCCTGGAAAGTTGTCTTTCTTCTTGCTTAATTACGTTTGCTTCATATATATATGTATATATATGTAGTGTATTACTTCAGAGTTATTAGGTAGTGCATTAGGGCCGTATGTTGTCTTTTGTTTCAACCTATATATTTGAACACAAGATGTTGAATATTTAGCATTCCTTATGAAGAAGTAGACAAAAGAAAATAATAGCCGAGATTCAAACAGCCATTATACAGATTAGAAAGCCACCATTAAGACCGGTCAAGCCAAAAAATTCTTAAACGAGAAAAGAGAAGCAAAGGCAATTTCATCTATATTCTTTTAATGTCAATTATATTGACTAAAAAAACATGATTTCTGGGAGCATTTACTCTTACAGATACTGTACTTGTACCATCCAAAACCTGCTGTTAAAATGATATAGTTGACTCAACCAGCAAAGATTGGGCTGACTATTTATGTTATGCATTTGTTTTTTAATAAATGTAATAATTTGGTTTTTAATAAATTGCTTTGATGTAAGAAGTTCTTATTGAATGAATACCATAGGTAGGTCTAATTTGATGGCCGAAACTATTTTAGCTTAGCTTCCAGTATACAATATGTGAAATAAAAACATTAATGTTGCTTTCTGATTTGTGCATGATGAAGTTTTGCACCATAATGTTTGAACTGTTCTGTAACACAGTATGAAACTGCCTGCTCTTCCTGTTTTTACAAGTGGGCAACAGTGACAGATGCATTGAAAGACAGAGTATACTAACATAGTTGCTTGATTAAGTATCAGGGATACATTCACACTACCAAATATAAAGCAGATTGTAGCCCAGAATATCTTGTTTCAAGTCTTTGCAGGGTGAGGATTATATACTCTGCTAGAGCCCAATGCAAAAGCAGAATTATCTTGCAGAATGAACGCCTGCAAAATTCTAGGATTTTCTGGCTGGTGGAAGTACGTGTAGCTAGGAAAAGGGAAGAGGGGAAGGAAGTGAAAGGAAGAAGATGGAAATCATCTTGCTTTTATTCTTGGTTAGCTGATGCTTAAAATATTTTCTGCATAAGCATTTCTATTATACAAACGTAATAACATAAAAGTAATTCCCTAGTACTTGCTCAGTTGAACCTTCTTTATGTTGCTTTGTAAAGAGAAAGGAAACATAAAATTTTGTGTTACTTCGTCACAATGTATACAAGGAAATAGACAAGTTTATAGAGAAGTCTGTGACAAGAAGTGCCTCTGCAGTACACAGCCAGGTGACCGACAGGTGGATATTAAATTGTTAAGAATGACAGGCGAATGAACAGACTGAGAGCAGCCCTGCCTGGAAGTATTTGGGGGTACTGGTGGGTGAGAGGCTGGACAGGCCCCAGCCATGGCACTCACAGCCCAGAGAGCCAAACGTGTCCAGGGCTGCATCCAGTGCCCTGTGGGCAGCAGGGGAGGGAGGGGATTCTGCCCCTCTGCTCCGCTCTGGTGAGACCCACCTGGAGCATCCAGCTCTGGGGTCCCAGCATAGGAGGGGCAGGGACCTGCTGGAGTGAGTCCAGAGGAAAGACACTAATTTGTTTAGAGGGCCTGTAGGACTTCTGCTATGAGGAAAGGCTGAGAGAATTGGGGTTGTTCAAAACAAGAGCAAAAGGCTTCAGGGCTACCTAATTGTGGCCTTCCAGTACCTGAGGACACCCTACAAGAAAGATGGAGAGCAGCTATTCACAAGAGCATGGAGTGACAAGACAAGGTGGAATGGCTTCAAAATGATAGAGAGTAGGTTTAGCCTAGATATTTGAAAAAAATTCATTACTCTGGGAGTGGTAAGGCACTGGATTGAGTTGCCCAGAGAAGCTTGGATGCCCATCCCTGGAAGTGTTTAAGTCCAGGTTGAATGGAGCTCTGACCAGTGTGGTCTAGTGAAAGGTGTCCCTGGCCATGGCAGTGGCATTGGTGATCTTTAAGGTCCCTTCCAACTCAGGCCATTCTTTGATTTTGTCTCCATAGATATGCCTGTACAGAGTGTTTGCAGTTGTCTGTCATGATGAGACTTAGCTACTATCTCTTTCTCTTTCTTTCTTTTTTTTTTTTTCCTTTTTGTTGTTTGATTCTCAAGGCCTTCCTACTAAATACCTGTGATTGTAGTTCTTCAAAGTGTGGGCACTTCTAACAGCCTGCCTGGGCTTTTTGTTCATAGTCAGTAAGAAATAGATACTTGTCAGAGAAATTTGTCTTATCCTTTATTTAAAGCAGGTGAGATGAGTCACATTTTTTAAGAGCCTGTTTCTCTTCATTGACCATATAGAGACCCCACAGAGTGCAGCTACAAGCCCAGCTATAGGCATCTGGTGAAATGAGGTGAAATTTGTCATTTTGAGAGTGTCATCTGATGGGGAATACACAATCAATTCAAAGTTCAGCTCAGTTGGACCCATTAAGGAGGGAACATTACTTGCTTTGTCCAAAAATGGCCAGGTTCCAGTGACTTTTCTAGTGTGCATTTTACTTGGCAGAGTTCAATGTTTTGCTTTTATCTAGTTCCCAGTAGTAGTTTCAGGATTGCTCCTTCAAATTACAGATTTCTCTAAATCTCCAGGTTTTCTTTTCTTCCATTTATTGAACAAAAATCTTTTACCTTCATATGTTTTTCTGTGGAGATATTAATAGATTCTACAACTTTGATACAGGCTATGAGTTAATGAATAAAGAGTGTATTTTTTAAAATATGCTAATAAGACATGGCGTGGAATGGATGTAGACACGTTAACAACTTTCACAACAACCATAACAACGTTCCAGGGCGGGAATGGGAAATCCTCTAACTTTTTTCTATTTCCCAAGCTCACTAAAATGTCAGAAAACTGTCTTGGGAAAACAAGAAGCTGTTTAACTCATCGAACCTTTAATCTTGAGATTGTATGGATGTTGTATCCTGGGCACTGAGATACGGTGTGGAAACTGCATTACTAAGGGTGGGAGGAATGGAACTAAATCAAAAGTAAGAGGAACAGGGAAAAGTGAGGATGCGAGACCTCTCAGCACTGTCAAACTGTATTGTCTACTCATAAAGTTAACTATCATTTCCAGATTTAATACAGCTGCTTTTCACTATGTTGAATCACTGAAGTTCCCCTTGCAATAACCTGCAGTTCCCTACTCAGATGTCAGGATGTGTACCTGTGTCTTAGCCCCTGAAGTTCTTATTTCAGTTTTGATTCATGAGGTTCTATAACTATTCTACATGACTACATGTTCATCCTCTATTATTAGGTAATTTAAATGATCTTCTAATTAGGTCTTAAAGGACACTGACAAGGCATAATTGACATAAGAATATTTATGTTGAGCTTTATCAGTGGCATGAATTTAATTCAGGAGTTTTCAGTTACACAAACAGAATGAGAAATTAACTATCATTAAGAATTATTCATTGGCTTTTGTTCACCTCTTGTTAAATTTTGCAGCACATTAGCTAAAGACTTTTATGAGAAATTAATGAATAGACATAGACTTGCTGTTTCTTGTAGGTCTAAAAAAGTTAAAGAAAACACCAAATTTTCCTATTAAGTAAAACAGAGTATGTTGTGGTATTATTCTACATATAGAATTTTTAGGTCAAAGATAAAATCGCCATTTCTTAAATTGCAGTTACAAAGACTACTTTATCTCTTCCTGAGGTATTTCTAAAAGTTATAATTGAAATACTACAAAATTGTGAAGAATAGGAAACACAAAAGAACCTTTCATTATGTTTAGTCATCTTATAAATCAGCTTATGGTATTATGCTGAGCAGATTATTTTAATTTATTATCAGCTATTTTTTTCCCAATTATTTGGTCTCTTCAGAAGACACAGAGGTAGAAAATCTTCCCTGAATGATGCCAGATTTTATGTATAAGTTTTTATTATACATATATTTCTGTATGTATTTTATGTATCTTATGTATACATGTATAGATATGTATTTACATACATATATACATATATTTTATGGATTTTATGGATAAGTAGAAGATTTTAAACTCCAAGCTAATGACAAATATTACAAAAACCACAAGACATAAGTAAAACTCCATGGAAATATTTTTTCTGTGATTATGATGATTTATAGTGCATTATGTTTCTGATATAATATGGTTGTAAAATTGTTTCTGTTGGGTTTTTTCAGGATGTTTATGTTTGCATGTCAAACTTCGTAAATCTCAACAAAGAAAATAGTATTTCTGATCACAACCCTGGTAAAATAAAGACACTTCTTTCCCACGTGCTGTTCAGTGGAAAATTCCTTGCAGGTGTTCTTTTATAGACTAGTCTGGTTGTTATTTCTTTGACATGACTTCAGTAGGTTAGCAGTAGTTCAGAAATATTTATTTCCTTTGCAAAGAAATGCTTTTCTTTCTCCATCTAGGGGAAATACAGGATTTGCATTTGTTGCTACGTGCACTGGCTTTTGGTTGAGCAGGCTTTTTTAGTGCATCTGATTTGCTTAAAGTTGTACATTTGTAATTTCTAATTCCAGTTTCAGCACCATGCTAGCAAGATAGAGAGTACTGTAAAATTACATAACAGTGACTACATGTAATGAAATACTTGTACTAAAGCCTCTTCAGGTTTCAGAGAGGATATATCTGTCTTTCATTTCTGTCTTGGAGCCCTATTGATGGTCACAGATGTTGCACAAAAGCAGTGTGTTTTCACAGTAACAAAGTTTTTGACTAGCAGAGGATTTGGTTGGAAAAGAAACAAAAAAGTGTTAATCATGTTACCATAGTCTTTTGCCCTATAATTTCTGGATTTCGTAGTGGTCTTGCTCTGCAACTCAAACAGGAAATTTGGCTGCAACGATACTAGAAAGTTAGAACTGTTTCCAAGGGATTCCACTTCTTACCTATCCGGAAACTGCATGCATGATACTTAAGTCATGGAAAACATGTTTGTTCTAGCTAGCTGTGAGAGAAACAGGATGAATAAGTTAATCAGAAACAAGGAAAAAAAATGGGAGAGTTAAATAGCAGGACAGAAAAAGAAGCAAGCTTGGAAATTCATAGGTGCACAGGGCACATAAGGGAGTATACATATTCTCATAAGCAAAGTTATGCTCAGAGAAGTAAGCTAAACATGGAGAAAGTGAAGGGACCTGGAGGTTAAGAAAAACGCAACAGTTCAACATTTAATTTTCATTAAGTGATTTCATGATTGACTGGAATTAAAATCCAAGCTGCTGTGTATGTTGATGAGAAGGTGATAGCATGTAAATGTTCTTGAGATATTGTCAATGCTAATGGTTAATTATGTCTGAGAAGGGTTGAGTGCTAGTAGATGTCTTCTCTAAGTACCAAGATCATAACTCAATTTGTTTCAGAAGAGCTTTCCATCTAATTCTAAGATTCGAGTGAGAATCAAAATTAGTATATACTTACTCATCTAAGTAAGGATTAATGTAAATTGGTGTTTCTGGGTCATTCTTTCCAAGGCTAAGTGGATTATTTTTGAAGAAGGTAGCATTTTAACCATCCAGAATTACTTTATACACCCCTTTAATTGGGGGGGGTTGTGATCAGGAAGAGGTGGCATATCTCAGTCTTTCAAAGCTAAAAGCTCACTTTGGTTCACTCAGCTTTGAATGGACACATGGATGTTGAATCTGTTGTCCAGACTATCATGCCAGGGCATGGATAATTGAGTGGCCAGTGGCCAGAGGACCATCTGCTCACCAGTGAGGTATAATCCCTGCTAACAAGTTCTTGCCTCTGTTTCCTAAATGTCCTGTGAGTGTGGAGAACTTGGAAATCATGTAACTGAGAAGTACACTTTGCTTTTCTTTTTTCTGTGTGTTCCCAGGTTTGCTGTTCTGATCACTTTCTGTAATTTTCCCTGTTCTTCGTCGCTTAATTCAGCAGTTGCTCTACTTCTTTGAGGTATTATGCTATTTTATCTCCTCCAATCTTACTTAAGAAGTCATAAGTCTCGGTGGCAGCTGCTCATTGTCTTGTTAGATTCTGGGTTTTCGTTGGTTACTTACCCTAAGTGCCAGCTGCTTGACCTGCAAGAAGCCAGGTGGCAAAATCAGCTTTTGCTTGGGAGTAAATGATCTATGATTGTCTCTCAGTGACAGTTGTTCACTAAGGTAGAAACTGTCACCTAACTTCCTCCAGGTTCCATATTCAAATACAACTTTTTTCTTGGTTTTGTTACTCTTTTTCTTTTGACAGTGCCGGTCATTTCAGGTGCACAGCTATTCTTATTTTGGCTATATTAAGATACAGTTGAATGCCCAAATAAAAGAATAAAAGCAGATTATAAATGATGAAATGATAATGAATAGCCAAAATCAAAACTTGCCTTTTTATTTCTTTGTTTGGCATTTGGGTTGAATGTATCTCAAGGTCTTGGGTTTGTAATCTTTCTACATGGTTTTCTCTTTCAACAAGCTAGAACTGTTAAGGTTTCTAATACACAATTTGGGCTAGACTTTGCACTAGTATTTTTAAAGGCATTTTTCTATTTCACATTGCCCAGCTGAAGTAAGAAGTTACTTTAACAAAAGTATTAGTGTCAGTGTCAGATAACCCCTTATACTCTCTAGGAGTTTGACTTGAGGGAGATTTTTAAAATCCAAACAAAGATGACTTTATTGGAAGTTCTGACTTCACTGAGAAAGAGTTTAACCTTTTAAGTAATCTGATTGAAACCAAAGCTCCCTGATGTTTATCTTAATTAGTTAATACATGTTAAATGACACGTTGTCTGGCATATGTCAGCTAATACGTTAGGTTGGGATTCTTTAAAAATCACCACCTCACCTAATGTCATAGGACAAACATTTTCTTTTAAGTTCCCTGACACTGTGATTGTCTTGTCTCATGATATCATGATTTCCAAATGTAATTTGAGAGTGCATGCAATTTTACCTTTAATGTTAAACTGAAAGAAAAAGTCTTAATTCCTCAATAAATTATAAAGAGCCAAAATAAAAGCTAATCCCAAATCTTTCTCTCTTTACAAGACATTATAAAATTAATCTCTTAGAGATATAGGGGTGTAGGTAAAGCCCAGATCCAGTTATAGCCACACTGCACCTGGTAATGGACTGACCAAGACTTTTACATATATCATACACTTGCCATTTGCCACAGTCTTTCTTGTCATTTTATTTAATAACCTAACAGGATGCATACGTAATAAGTAGGTTTTCCAGGAAAATGTGATTTTCTGCTTAAAGAAATTTGTCAGATTTTCCTTACATAGATACAAATAAGTATTGAGTCTTTCCGAGAACATTATTTTGGTGCTTGAAACAATTTTAAAGGAAGCTGAGTGTGCTCAGCTCCTTTTAACATTTTGTTCACTTCAATGTTGAAAAGGTTTATGCTTATAATGTATGTGTGTGGTTCCATGACTAAAATTAGATAGGATTCATTAGGGTCTTGTTTTTCTAGTGGACAGTGTGGTGTGTTTGTCAGAACCAAAGGATTTTTAGGGGAAAATAAGAATATTTTAATAATAGACTAGGCTGCTAATAAGTGATATATTAAGTACTGATACAGTTTTTCTGATGATGATATGCGTGCATACTGTGTTCACTGAGTGTGTCTTGAGCAGTTCACAGCTCATTCTGTAATCAGATTGTTAGCTCAATCGTATTAGAGTACTTTATACTCTGAGGGTATTCCCTTAATCCCATTCCTTTAGCATGCAGAAAAATGGCAAATAGCAGTAATAGATATTAGGCTCAAGAAAGAGTCCATTGCTCTCCATCCCCATTTCTGTACCTATAGAATTAAAAAGTTTTGCTTGAGTATACAGGAGGAAGAAGCCAATGCCAAACACTGACACTTAAAATTCATAGTTTTCTGTCCTGCCCTTCTAACTGTTGAGACTCATTGTACCAAATAACCGTTTGGACACATAGGAAGGTTACATTCATGGAATCACAGAATCATTAAGGTAGGAAAAGACCTCCAAGATCATCAAGTCCAACCTTTGACCAAATACCACCATGCCCACTGAACCATATAAGGAATGCCACATGTACTCATTTTATGAATGTCTCTAGGAATGATTACTCCACCACTTCACTGGGGAGCCTAGTACAATGCTTAACCTCTCCTTCAGTGAGGAGATTTTTCTTTATACCCAACCCAAGCCTCCTCTGGCACAGTTTGAGGTCATTTCCTCTTGTCCTGTTGCCAGTTGCCTGGGAGAAGAGACTGACCCCCACCTGGTTACACCCTCCTTTCAGGGAGTTATAGAGAGCAGTAAGGTCTCCCCTGAGCCTCTTTTTCTCCAGGCTAAACACCCCCAGCTCCCTGAGCCGCTCTTCATAGCATTTATGTTACAGACCCTTCATCAGCTCTATTGCCCTTCTCTGGACACGCTCCAGCTCTTGCAGTGAGGGGCCCAGAACTGGATACAGAATTTGAAATGTGGCCTCACTAGTGCCGAGTACAAGGTGATCCCTGCCCTAGTTCTATGGGCCACACTATTTCTGACATAAGTCAGGATGTATATATTTTAGATACAATATTGGTAGACTACTTCCTGTGCATATTAAAAAGTTTCAGCCTTTCTGCCAAACAGTCATTATTGCTTCATTTTTTTCGTAAAATAAATGTGGCCCAGGAATATTGTCATGGAGGCCATCTGACATGAAATGTTATGTCCCTAGTTTTAACTTATCTTGCCCTCAAGAACACTGTAGTTGCATGCAGAGCACCTAGTGGAAGTAGTCCCCTGTGCATGTTCCAGATTTGTATTCAGAGCTGCAGTTCTTTGGGAGACTAGCAGATGACTTGGACCAAACCTGTATCAGGAACCATTCAAAAAATTTAACAGTATAGACAATCAGGTTCCAATGCCTGGAAATGTTTCTAGATTTAAAGGCAAGTATGTAGGCATTACCTCTAGCACACGGTAGTTTCAGACTATAAAATTCAATGTGACCTTGATAGTATCTGAGTAATACCTGTGGGCACTTTTTGAATGCTGTTGCTGTCTCTATTGAATTCTCCAATAATTTGAGCTTCTGAGGAAAGTATAATTTCAGAGATTCCATTTGTTACCTTCAACATGAATCAGATTGACTACTGTAGTGGTTTGAGTTCGTTCACTAGAGTTTCTGGCTAAATGCCAGCACACTTAGCAGATTTTATTCGATTTTGCTGTGAGATAAGGATTGGGAGTAGGTAAAGCAGGCTCAAACTTTAAAGAATATAAAGAGAGTTTATTAACAGACTTAAAAGGAAGGAAAAAAATTTAAGAACTAGAACAAAACCGTCAGAACACTTTTGCTTTTCCCACCTCTCTATTTTTTTAATGACAATACAAAAAAACAACACTTTGACTTTCAGTCAGTTTACCACTTCTAAATTAGTTTTTCTTTGGTTTATTTAGGGAGAGGAGTTTTCTCTTGCTTTATCACGTTGACTTTTCCACAAGAAATACAGTTCTTATGGTTTTCAGCCTCACAACTAGCAGCCGCCCAGGAGAAAAAGATCTTTGCTTGTTGTGGAACGTCCCTCCCACACCAGTAGCTTTCCCACTG
>VZTJ01004278.1:245374-296536 GCA_013397795.1 Orthonyx spaldingii
GATGGGGAAGGCAAAGGCCCACTCTTATTAGGAAGAGAAGCACAGGACTTGCTTCTCTGGCAGCAACAGGACAGGAAAAAGGGGTTTTTTCTCAGGTGTATCTCTCTTAAATATGTTTTTTTTCCTGGAGGCGGAACAACTTTTAATTGGATTATATACCCTTCAATACTCAAAACTAGCTGGTCACTGGCTCTGTTTCCCAGGAAGCAAGGTGTACTGCTTCCTGCACCATAGGTTACTTGCAAGACTGACTCTTCCTGGGTAAACCCACGACAACTACTTTTACTAGCACATTTAGAAAAAAAAAGTACAGCACCTGAATTTTTTGTGTATGTTTTTTACATTTCAATGGGTGTGAATGAATTTACCTATCCATGATAGTCTCCGATGTATTAGGAAATGTATTGTGAAATGTTTTGATTTCATCATCTCAGTAGTTGAGCATGGTATCACAATCTCTGCTGAATCTTGACTGACAAACAAAGTTTAACATCTCAGTTTTGGCAGTACTTATTTGAGAAGATGTGTACATTAACACAGTTAATATCAAACAGTCTTCTAACAAATACCAGACAGGATTTAGTGAAGAATAGATACTTGTCAGCTTACAGGGAATATTCCTGCAAAATAATTTAATCCTTGGATAACCTTTTTTGACAGATCTGTAATGAAAACTGCCTACAACTTTAAAAATAGTAACTTTTACAGTCCACGAACTGCAGGATTCCATCATGGCATTGACAACCACTTCAAAAACATGGAAGTGTAACATATAAATAGAGTTTGTGAATTTTTTAGACATGAAGAGGCAGTGGCAGACAAGAATGTAAACAATTATAATGGTGAGGGTCTAGTGAACACAATTAAGCTAGAGAAGTTAAGAAAAACAAGATTTCTGGTGAGCAGCTAGTAGAATACTCCACTATCACTAGTGATAGTGAACAGTTCAGATAGTGAACTTCTCAGATATCTTTTGATGAAAGGAATGCAGCAAAATAAAACCACCGTATTCCAAATTAGAATAGCAGATTTCAGCTCTGAAAATGAATATATAATATTTCACAGGAGGGGAGCCTAAGAGAAAGCTAAAAGAAAATATGTGTCACCATAAATGCACTATACTATTATAGTAGCTACACACTCCTCCAATGCAGAGGGTATACAGTGTATAAATCAACAGATAAACCATAAGTTCTTGTTTGACCTCAAATATAAGAAGTAAACACAAAGAAAGCAGAAGCTAGGTCAAATGGCAAAAGCTGAGTAGAAGAGAATTGTAAAAAACTCAAACCAATCCAGAATACTTGGAGCAATCAAAATAAAAGAAATCACTGATTAATAAGACAGAAGTTAGTGGCAGTGCATAGACAGCCACTGTGTATATACTGTTACAAAAAATGAACCAGTGACAATTCTGTAACCCCAAGAACATGTGGTACCACACATTCAATATGCATATAGTTAAATTCACTCTTCTCCAAAACAGTATGGCCTTGTCCCAGTCTGCCTGTAAGGATCAGTAAGTAAATGGTTAATGCTTCTTCCCAAACACTCTTGTGCACTCCCTGGAAGAGTGCTGTTTGGAACAGGCTGAAAGTGGACCAGGAGTGTGCCAACTATTAAGTAGTATATACAGATGAATGCTTGAGCCTGAGTTTGTGCCGTGACCTTGTTTTGTTTACCACAGTAAATATTACCAGTGAGTCCTGTTCACATTTTAGCGTCAAATGTATTTGTTTTCCTTAGGGACATCCTTACGTGCTTTGCTATCCTCTCCCTCAAGGGACCATTTTAATACAACACATTTATCTTCCTGGGTTTAGTCCCTGTTTAAATCCCTTGAATAGGAATAAATCTTCCTCCACTTAACAGCATCGAGTCTTGATTTGCTTATAAATCAAGCTTTCCCAAGCACAACACATGACATTGGAAGTGACTAAAGTAGGACAATTTTGAAAATGTAAAATATCTCTCTGGTACGATAAGAACAGTAAGAGAAGCAACAACAGAATTTTTGTTCTCTAGCAAGTGAAAAGGCCAAAGATGTGAATTATCTTTCATTACAGAAGACAATTTATATGAGCTGCTGAATGCTGTTAATACCAAGCTGAAGAGCTAATGGTACTGTTAAATTCTGAAGGAGAGAAATAAAACAACATAATCAACTACTTGACTATAAACATCACAAAGGCAACAAGGAGATGAGTAACTTAACAGCATTGTCATAAACAAATTACGTCATCCCAGTTTGATTTTTTCTCTAAGAGGACAGCAGGCCTTTGAGATAGAGACCATTAACTATTAAATACCTTGATTTAATAAAGCCTGTAGAAAGTAGGTTGTATCTTTTTATGCTGTATTGCATGCCATTTTCATAGACCACCAGGGAAATACAGTCAGGATTAATTTATGTTGGAGTAAAACCAAAACTAGCAGGAAAATCAGACCAGAGGTAGTTATCAATAGTTCAGCATCAGAAGTTTGTAACAACTGGAGATCTACATGCATCTGCCCTGTATTCAGTACTATTCAGGATTTTTATTACCATCCTTAAACATTGACTTTGAGTTAAAGAAATGAAAGGAAATTATTGTGGTGAAGCTGCAACAGTACATAATACAAAACAGATTTGAAAAATTTAAATTGTGCTATGAAAAAATTAAGAGACAACATAAGAAGAAAGGATGGAGACTTAAAAATTTAGGTAAAAAAAATGGCCACACAATGATAAGATGAGAAACTACTAAATACCAATTCTACAACTACAGCAGCTCACGAGATGAGAGAGAATTAAGCCTGTTGAATACAGTTTGGAGTTTATCCCTTCAAGTATCTGGATATGAAATTCATTTGCACATTGAAGCCACACTTTGTTTGCAAAAGAAAGACTGTGTTTTGCTGTATGTTTCTGTTATTCTTTGCAGGATAAGCATATTTTATCAGAGTTAGACATATGGCCACTTCCTGGTTTACTAGAAAAAAACCTACCATTTGTGAGAAGGACAAATATTTTGTTAGATATTAAGACAAATATAGTTCTTGAGATGGATATTTTTCTTTCTACTCTTCAGCAATGCTAATGACTAAATTGAAGTATTTAATCCATTTTGTGGAGTGTTTTGCTTGAAGAACAGGTAGAATAATTTCAGAGAAACTATGAGAAAGCAACAAGCTTTGCCAGAAATTCAAAGATATCTATGACAAGGGAAAAACTTGAAATGTTTGATTTTGAGAAGATAAGATAGGAGAATGAGAGTGGAGACATATGGTAACAATTTTCACATATTTTAAAACTGCTGCATAAAGGAGCAGGTTAATCTGTTCCCTACCTGTGGTGCATAGAATAATAGTTCCAATTCACTTAACAGGCTATTTCTTTTATTCTAAACTATTTTAAACCATCCAGATTTTGCTGCATTACTCAGTAAAACCTGCTAGGTTTACCACAATGAAGACTTACTGTGATCCCTACTTTCCTTGTTCTATAGCATTTAAATAATTTGTCTTTAGCACCTACACCACGGCATTTTAATTTGAATTTATCTTCCTTTCATCTGTGATTGTGACTTCTGTCTCATAGCTTTCTGTTACAGTGAGCTTCAGGGCAAAAGAATCTTCTATCACAAGCTGCTGGAAGCTCTCAGTAAGCTGGATTTTGAATAAACAGAATTCATTAGTTCTTGTATGCTGAGGCAACCTTCATTTCTGTCTCTTCAGAAAGTGTATTTATGTCTGTTGGTGCACTCCAAAATAATGTGCTCCTGTTTCACTGCTCTTTGTGTGTAAAATTCTTGGTTCCTAAGAATGTTTCTTCAACATACTGTTCAGATAACTTCCTCCAAATGTAACTAACTGATGGTTCTATTGTTTCCGTGGAAAGGCTCCATGGTTTTTTCATGAGCCGGTTTGAGCCATGAGGCTTCTGCAGTAGCCAGCTCTCAGGTCTCTATCTTGCCCAGACTTATGAACACTCCAGTACCTGATTCTCCAGACTTTTATCATAAAACAAAACTTCAGAAAAATTCCCATCAACTATATGAAATGTCTTGACTGGAAGCAGAAAATTAGGGAAATTTGAATTGAAGTAAAATGCAACAAGAAGTGCTGGTGCCCACAGAAGTGCAAGAGTTACACTTGCAACATTATGACCATTTTTGGTTACCTTAGACTACAAAAAAGAGCACAAATATCCTTTACCTTTATTTTTGCACAGTATTTTCTAGTATCTCGTTCAGTTTCAGTACTCTTTAGCTTTGGTTTATTCCAAGTTTTTATTTTCTCTGTTTACTCAGTATTCAGTTTTTTCAGTCAAAATTATATCCAGGGCATGTTTGATGGTTTTTTGTTCAATAATGACTGTATTGATATGCAAAAGTTGCAAACTACTAAGTACTGATTGAAGCAAGAATGTTAACATTACATAACTTCTGCTAAACTTGTTAATTGCAAGTTTTGCTATTAAGCAGACAAGGCTTATGCAAGGAAACAAAGATACACAAAAATAAATACATGCAAGGGTTGCGTATTAAAATAGAGTCCCAATATCAGGAATTTGCTATAGGCATTGGTAGTGCCACCAATGTGCAAGTACCACCGTCATTCTTTGAAATTCATCCCTGTGTGACGCTCAAACACGCAGTTAGACAAAAACGAGCCGAGCTTTGCAGACCCCACACAATATGCTGGGAAAGTCTGGCAAGGCAGAATTATAGCCCAGTGCTACCAGGCTTTGAATGAGAGCTCCCACCAATTTTTGTCATTGCAGAAAGCTGAAGGATGAGACAGGCTATTAGTTTGTTTTCTCATTCAGACAGAAGTACTCTTTCATAACTGCAGCTTAAGAAATTTGGCGGTCTCTTAAAGAAACAAGATGAAGGCACCCACGCAAATTACTCTTGAGCAAAAGAAAGAGAGGCAGCTCAATGAAAGACCAAATTGGCTAAATCGTGAGTTCTTCAATGAAATGAAGAACCTGACAAGTGACCTGAGAAAGAGAGAGTCACATAAAAGATGGAAAATAGGTCAAAGGCTAAATAGAAAATTAATAGCACATGCATATTAAAAGTGACATCCAACATAAAAAGGTACAAAATGATATACAGCTAGTTTTTATTTTCTCTGATTCATTGTCTGAGAAGACGATTATCAACCAAATTACTTCTATTAATAGAGATCCTCCTTTTTAAAGTTGGCTATTTTTTCTTGAAAATTGCATTAGAAGTGTAATTCTCAGCTAGTACATTTCAAAGAAAGTACAAATGTCAGTCTAACATCCTGAGAGGAAAAATTATTTGACGGGTGGGTTTTTTAGATATTTTCTGGTTAGTATGTTCTGATGTGTTTCACAAATATTTTTCTTGTAATAAAAATTAATCATTATTAAACAAGTGTTCTCCATGGAGCCTTCTAAATTATTCTAAATTATTTACCATTATATTCACTATATTGAATAGTCACTTTAGACAATCTGCAGGAAGTGAGAAAACCGTGAGGAGAATTTATTGGAGGAAATATAACTTCTATCAAAGTCTCCTGTAGACATTAGAACTCTAGAAGTTTCCTGTTAGAAAAAAAATATGCTATGTTTTGAAAAGCAAATACGCAAGAGAGAGGGATCGGTGAAAAATCTGTATGTCGTTGTATGTTTTTTAAATATCTGTAACGAAGTACCTTCTAGTACTTTGAGAGGTACTGCGGTCTAGTCTATTAACAGGAAAATGAATAATCGGGATGTTTTCCAAATCATTATTTCTATGACATATTTTAAATAGATGACTCCAGAGGATGAATTCCTATATTTAGTCCACAAACAGTGAGTAAGATCAGTTCTATATCATTAAAAATGCATATTTCCCATTACACTTGTAAAAGCAGATTTAACAAATTGACATATACATGCAAATTCCTTCCTATGCCTCTGGACGAGGTACACAGAAATGTGATCTACCTAAGTATTTAGGGCAATAATTTAAGATAAACAGTTGCAATTTTAATTTTCTGCATCAGGTGCCTGAAAAACCTAGAAGGCTGCTGACTTTTTCAAGAACAGTGGGAAAAACTGTCTTCAACATTGCTTGGAAACATAGAACCTCTATTACTGGATGTCTTTGAGAACAGCTTCAGAAATATTCTTTATAAATTACTTTGGTACACTTGATTATACCTTAGAACTGAAGAGTGATTTGAAGAGACCTCAGAATATCAACTGTGCTCTGTGCCTAACTGTGTGCAATTGAAAACTTTATTACACAGATTGGATTTTTGCTTTAAGAAGCAAGGTAAAAACTGAGCAGTCTCAAAAAGCTTACTAGATGCTGATTTCCTCCCACAAGGTGACTTGTCCTATGCCTTAGATCATCCATTTCAAAAGCATTTCCTGACTCTTGTATATATGGGTAAGAGGCAAAGACAACCAATTTCATACATCAGTAAATTCAATACCTTCACTTAATCATCCCCTGCTAATGAAATGATGTGTGTATGTCAAACGCTGTGCATCAGATTGTAAAGGGTGCTGAGAACAGAATCTATTTCAGTCTTTCAAAACTACTGTAAGACTATGAACATAAAGATGTGGTTTGTAACTAAAGAGCAAATCTATCACAAAACCACCTTTGTGTCTTTGCCTCCAATTAATTATCTGTGCATATCAGCAAACTAATGGGTTATCAGCAAAATAACACAGTTTTGCTAAGAAGCCAGTATTCTAATTCTCTACAACTAAAGTACTTTCTGCAGCAGATAAGCTTTTTACAACAGATCTCAGTTATCTTTGCAAGAAAGCTTCTAACCTCACAATAATAAAAGATGATGCAGAACTGGAAAAAACCAACATAATCTGCCCTAAACAGGTAGTGAAGACTGGAATTCGAGATGCCAAAATGTATTTGAAAATGAGAGTGTTTCCCTGCATAATTACAATTTGTTTTCCTCTGATTTTAACATACACAGGATGAAAATCTCTTCTCTTCTCTTGCAACAGGCTTGCTGAAATGGAGATCAGGCTATTAGCCTGTTAGCTTTCCCATCCTGAAGGGAGCATTTATAAAAAGAGTCTTAAGAAACAAGAGTTGTTCTCAAGACAAGAATCATTACAAAAAAAAAAATCTTACTTTATGACAATAAGCTACAATTCTAGAAACCTGAAGTTTGTGCATAATGATAAAACACTGCTTCAAACTTTTACCATCTGTTGAGCACCTAAATCCTGTCCAAGTTGTATGAGTTGGTCTTATATACTGCCACTTACTGTGTCTGAGCACCTGGGAATTATTCTTCTGGATCCTCATGCCCATTCGTGGAATGCTATCAGCTGGATTCTCAACTAGGGCATTGGCTCCTGTGGCTCATCCAAATCCGACAAGGAGCGTGGCCATCTGCTCTTCATCATCCTCATGTGTCAGAGCCTACCTTCTGCACTAGACATTCTCCCAGCACGCAGCTGTGCACACCCAAACATGTTTAGTAGAGTTTCTTCTACAGAGCCAGACTTTTCCAAAAAGGGAACAGTGAGAGAACACTGTGGTCAGAAGTTGCAACAAGGGAGATTTGGGTTTAAATAAGGAAAAAGTATTCAAGAGACAGTGATTAAACTCTGGACTGGTTTAGCTAAAGGGGCCATTGAAATCTCAGTCTTTGAAATCCTCAAAGGCACCACTCTCCATTGGATTATGAGAAATAGGAACTTGTCCTCTATCATTCTTTTCCTAAGGTTTCAGAAGTTTGAGTTCAGATTTTATTTGTTAGAGAAGCAGTATCTCAAATGGATTCTTAAATTAAGCAGAGCATGTTTGGCCTTAGGGAAGTGTAGCAATAATTTGATTTGAAGAAATTGCTTTTTCTGCCTTTACAGTTTATTTTCTATGCACTATATTTTCTTTAATTTTGTTATGGTAGTTTGTTACCCTTTGCTAGGAATACCTCCGTGAGAAAGAGCATGAACAGACAAAATTAGCATTATTTTTCTATTTGTTTCAAACTGAGGATGATTCATAAATAATGTTATAAGGGTTTATATTTTTAATGATTTTGCCCAGATTTTTTTTAAGTCTTTATAGAGGTTTTTTCAAGTATGTAGTTCTAATGAAAAAGCCATTTATTCTTATGCAAAAAGAACAAGGCATGTACATTCAATAAAAATCCTTATTTTAGGTTAAAGAAAACAAAAATAAAGAAATAAATAAAAACCAGCTGCTGTCCTTGCAGATGGTCAGTCTGGACTGGGATATTAAAGCTCAAATACCAAGAACAATGTAAGTTCTACTTGAGTTCTGCAGAGTTCTTTGAGTGTACATTATACTGTTAATTTGCATATGTTTTATTTTTCATTTTGCCTTCTATGGAAGTTTTTGTGATTCCTGTGCTATGTCTCACAGATGACCTGAGGAAATTACGTGAAGTTTCTGTTTTTCCAGCCTCCAGAACCTCTCTCTTCAGGTGGTATCATTGTAAAGTTCCATGTGTTGATTCCTTCTTTTCAGTCTGTGGTTTGTAAGAAATTGTCACGACCATTTCCATTACTAGCTGTCTACTGTGGGGCTGTCGTTTTTCTCTTTGCAGAATTTAGTTCTTTGTGTTAATATACAGATGAAAAAGCTCAAAATCAAAGTAGGGATACCCTACTGCTAAAACACTCTTGTAGTTTTGATAGACTATTATAGAACAGCATCAGTTATAAACATGACTTATTTATCATAACTGTTTGTTTTTTGTTAACAAACTATCACATACAGAACTGGATTACATCCTAGAAAGAAAAGTTGTTTTCTCTTGCACTTTTGCCCATGACTCACAGTGCAAAGGGAAAAAAACAAACCTGAAACACAACAGAGAAAAGGAGAGCTAAGTAAAGATTAATTATTAGTAATTATGTCAGTATTAAACTGATAGCCTAGAATGGTTTTAATGTACTAATGGTCTTTATGTGATTTCTTCCAACTAAAAGATACCATTCTGATTAAAAGGTGAATCTGTGCCCCCAGATAATTCTGAGTAGCAATTAAATTATCTTGGTAGAAAACAATTAAGTGGAAAATTGCATAGTCTTGATGGGAGGGAACTATTTCAAAATTTCCTGTTAAGGATAGAGCTATTTTTTCTCTGGTTTCTGAAAGATCAGGTAGATGGCAAAGATACCTTCCTTCAGGTTGTCTCTGTGGAGTAGGCTTAAGAATGTTCATCTGTTGGACAAAAAGATGCATCATACCTCCTGTTGTTGTGATTTCTTGATTTAAAATGTGCTAAATAAATTCTATTAGAAATACAGTCATGCTGGGCCATATGAAAGGTCCATCACTATCACTTCTCCAACTGAGACCAGTAAGAGTTACTTGAGGAAGAGAATATAGCAAAACTTAACAGCTTTCTGGTTAATCTAAGGAATACTCAATAGATAATGAAATACAGCTCATCTAAAACGTTTTTCTACACAGTGATTATTCAAATGTTAAGTAAGACAGCATGTAGTGGGTTGACCCTGGCTAGATGCCTAGTGCTCACCACAGTTGCTCTGTCATTCCCCTCTTCAGCTGGACAAGGATGAGATAATATGATGAAAAGCTCATGGGTCAAGGTAACGATAGGGAGAGATCACTCAGTGATTATTGTCATGGGCAAAACAGGCTCAACTTGGGGAAAACTAGTGTATTACCAATCAAATGAGAGAAAAATAAGAGAAAATAAAACTAATCTTAAAACACTTCCCCCCAGCCCCTCCCATCTCTCCAGGCTCCACTCCTAATTCCTCTATTTCTTCCCTCTCCCCCAGCAGAGCAGGGGCATGGGGAATGGGGGTTGTGGTCAGTTCCATCAGATGTTGTCTCTGCCACTCCTCACTCCTCACAGGAAGGACTCCTCACATTCTTCCCCTGCTCCAGCGTGGGGCCTCTCCCAAGGGAAACAGTCCTCCGCAAACTTCTCAACATGAATCCTCCCCATGGATGAACTGCTCCATCCTGAGTCCTGTCCACAGTGTGCAGTCCTTCAGGAACAGGCTGCTCCACTGTGAGCCCCTTGTGGGGTCACAAGTCCCACCAGCAAACCTGTTCCAGGGTGGGCTCCTCTCTCCACAGGTCCTGCCAGGAGCCTGCTCCAGCACGGGCTTCCCATGGGGTCACAGCCTCCTTCGGGCATCCCCCTGCTCCATTGTAGGGTTCTCCAGGGTTTCCAGGTGGATCTCTGCTCCCCCATGGACCTCCAAGGGCTGCAGGGCCACAGCTGCCTCACCATGGGCTGCACCTCGGGCTGCAGGGGAATCGCTGCTTTGGCACCTGGAGCAGCTCCTGCCCCTCCTCCTTCACTGACCCTGTGTCTGCAGAGCTGTTCCTCTCACGCTCTCACTCCTGTCTTCAGGCTGTGGTTGGCAGTAATTTTTCCACCTTAAATACATTGTCCCAGAGGCACTGCCACTGCCACTGGTGGGCTCAGCCTTGGCTGGCAGCAGATCCATCTTTGATCTGTCTGGCAATTTCTCTGTTGGACATGGGAAAAGGTCCTGGCATCTGCTCACAGAAGCCACCACTGTAGCCCCCACTACCAAACCCTTGCTGTGCAAACCCATACAGCAGTATGATTCTTAATGATCATATAACGTGATTTTGAGTAGCAATATATTTTTTGAAAAGGAGTATTAATTTCTATTTCATAATGGTATTAATACACTTACTGGAAAAATTAAGGAAGAGTTTTCTTTTAATATAGATATATCTCAAAACTGAGTAGCCAGCTATTCTACTGCAGTAATGCTTATGATTAAACATCGCTCAGAGGCACTGCCATCAGTGGCCATCAGTAGAATGGCATGCCATGTACATTACACCAAGTTCCTATCTGAACTGAGTCAAAAGGAATATCGTCATCATTGCATAGTTCTGCCTCCTACATATTACATACTTTATTGATTTAACATACATGTCCTCATCTAGTACAATTTCTGATTGATTTAGGGAGCAAACAACTCAACAGAGTTCTAATATTTTTGCATTTGAAGAGGATAAAATGTAAGAATATAAGGCAGTACATAAAATACACTTTTACAGCTAATGCTCCTAAGGCAATCATGTAAGTTAGAAATTCGGCATTGTTTGTGTTTAGTGCCTTTTAAAAAGCCATATCTGCCCTACAAAAATGGATGAGACCATTTCCTAGAATATATTAAGAGATGAATCAGTTTGAGATATAAATAACTGGGAGACAAGTCCTTTGAAAGCTTGTTTTTGTAACCACCTCTTTTTCTATTTGTCCTTTCAGACATTGTGAGATTCTGTTGGACATACTGTGTTAATTAGATGTAGGGTTTTGTGAAAATACATTCTGGTTTAGAAATGCAAAAAGGCTTTCTGTAGCAGTACAAATATCCAGTAAGAAATGACTTGTTGCATGACAGTGTAACTTCACTTACAGATCAGAGAAAGGAAAGCATTTAAATTCTGAAAAGGTTGGCTGGTTCATCATTTAAGTACCAATACAGAGAGACTATGTTATTGGATAAATACTGCTTTGCATTTGTGGTGTAACTCTTTATCAGTTACATCTCAGGTTGTTAACCCAGTATTTCTATATGTGTATCTCACATCAGCCAGGCTGTTGTGATACAGAAATTGTTTTGCTTGTAGTTTAAGCAGAAAAATTCTGTTGAGATGAATGTTGCAGTTAGTTCATGAATGTTCTTATAAGAAGAAAACATATTTCTAGAATAAATAGAGTTTATGGTTTTTCTCCTCTGCATGATTAAATTGGTCAGAGAGAATTTTTGGCACAGAAATATAAGAAATAATGAATTTAAATACAGGTAGTGGGTGCAATCTGCATTTCTTATACTATGTTCCAATTTTGTTTTGATAATAACCATAATTAAACTATGTGCCAGCTGCGAGAGAATGAGACACTTCAGTGAAGGCATCCATGAAAGCTATGGGTTTGTTACAAATCCACAATTAAAAGAAATAGGAACATTTCATGAGTTTCTTTAGGAGGTAGTCAAGTGATCAAGAATGGCATAATAAAGTAGAAAGTTGTCACATTGTACAATGATTCCAGCCTTGAAAAAAGAGTTACCTGTACTAACATATAAACTCAACTGAATGAAGACATGTACAGAAGAATTTACACGCATTTATAGGGCAAGGGATACAAGGCTGAATTAGCAACTGTTACATTTAATATACAGTCTGTACTAAAAAAATATATCAAAGTATTTTGTATGTATATTGGACAGCATAAAACAAGGATGATTCCTGAAGAGCAGCTCTTGGTGATGGCAGATATATTCCTTATAGTTACATAAATTCCAAAGATGTGCTTATCATTTCATTTTATTTCAAAACAAAAATAAACATATAGAAATAACTTCTGTAAAACTAGAAGGCTTGGTTAATTCATTTGTTCATTAACTCATTCAGGCCTTGTAAAATATTCGGTTTTCTTCAGCACAGTTAGAGGTAGTTGGGTCTTTGAATTGTCCCTCACCTACTAGGAGCCCCATTTTCTCTATTATACCAACACAGATCACAATTTACACTGGCTGCAGACTTGAGCAAGTGTGGTAGTAGATGGAATATTTTTCAGTAGTTGATGGACAACTTTTACACAAGATGTGTAATCACTCATGACAGAAGTCCTGCATGCCACGGTCACATGGCAGACTCGCCCACAAAGTGCCAGGTCCTTCAGGACCAAGCAATCTACTTTCCTTTGCTCATGTCTGCATCCACTTGCCACCGTCAGTCACACCCTGTGATCTTGAGACTTGCCATGGCTGCTGGAGCCGTGCCTGCTTCCCAGTGTGGTCCATGCACACAAAGGTCACGCTGACTGAGATCCCTCTGGGAGCATCCACTGCCTGTTAATGCAAAGATCATTGGAATGTCTGAGGGTAAAAGGACTGGGGGTTTCTGCAGCAAATGGCAGTCTCACACATTCCAAGAGAAGGAGTGCAAGAATAAAGCACCCTAAGTGGAGACTGCCGTGGGGCGCTGGGGAAGGGTTACAGTGTCACACAACCCTGGCTGCTAGGGTGGTTGTGTTTTTCTGTGAGAGGCACAAAGTATACGTGAAGAGTAATGACTGGAAATGTGGTACGTGTTAAGAACAGAACTTGAAAATAAACCAGCATCAGTACATCGTGACCATGACCAAAACTCCAGGAGCAAGGAAGGAATGTATTTCTGATGACATGGAGTACATGCAGAGTGTCCTGGGCTTGCTGGTCTAGGAGCACTTCTGGGTAAACAAGAACTTCACAGGTGTCTGCTATTATTAGGCCTTTCTCAGACAGCATTGGCTACAGCTGTGTTAAAATGATGATCACCATGTGCTAAGGACACCCTGGTCCTATCGGTCCTCACTGTACTTCTCAGGTGACCTTTCTATGTGATGAGAGGGGCAGGACTTCAGAGGCACGCTGCCCTTGTGAGAGGATTTGAGCAGCCATGGCACCTGCCATGTCTTCACCTATATAACAAATGTCCTGAAAGTACATTTTGTCTTTCTCTGGAGACACATCAGATGGTTTTGGTGGCTGCTTCTTCAGAGGACGTCATTGTGGAAGTAGAAGAGAGCAGCAAAAAAATATTGTTCTCTCTGTACTTCCATAGCTTCTTATTTTATTTCTTATAGTATTTCTACATTTAAAAACAGAAGGTTGCCCTGTTTCCCTGTTTAATTTCCTCTGCTGCCTTTTTTTTTTTCCTTTCTTAAATTGCTGGGGGGGTAAGGAATGGCAGGGGCAAACTTCCACAACCCCTCGATAGTGACTGTCTAAGAGAGGCTGGGAGTTTTTGATAGATAAGAGCTGTGGGAGAGATAAAAACAGACTGCAGTCTTCTCTTTGTACTCCTCTGAAGTACATGTCCCTCACTACCTGACATGCTCCTTTTTGCATTTTTCCCACCTGTGAAGTCCTTTTCTGAAACCTTATTGATTCCATTGACTGATTCCTCCAACTTTTATCTTCTTGCCTGCCTTTCTCCCAGTCCTATGTGCTTCTTGTTCTGCCTAAATGTCAGAAGGCTGATGGAGCTCTTATGCAGAGTAACTTCAGGTTAGTGCAGTTATACTGATACAAATGTCATTATATTGGAAATAAAGTTAGGCCCTTGTACTCTTAATTTACTAAACCTTGCTTTCCATAAATGATGTGTTGGTGTTAAGGACTGTTTTTTATAATTTAGTAGGTTATTTTAACAGATTCTAAGCCTACAAACTCTTCTCAATGAATCAATCTCTAGAAATGAAATTATTATGCTTCTAGATCAGCCACAGAAGAATCTTTCACTGTTGATGGTAGGGCAGCTTAAAATCCTGATCTAAACCAGATTTCTAAAGTGGATACACCAGTTATATGAGATGGGATGAGTCAAGCTGATAATCTCCTCAGAGACTGGCCAAGCTTTATTCCAGAAGTAACTGTGCTTTTTTACACCTTACTGAAAGTCTGCTTCAATTTTTCATATTTCAGTGGTTAGTATCCTTTTAGTTTACTGTCTGATTTTATGTGTGTTCTGTTTCTACCTGTTGTTTTCGCTCCAGCATTGTTCATTAGCCTAAACTGCTATTGCACTTTTCCAGTGCTTACTCTCTTTTGTATTTATAGACATACATAACCTTTATAGGGACAAGTAAGTGCCTGTTTCATTTTCTGCCTCAGCCTTTACTTTGCCACACTAACCCAGCCAAGTTCTGTCAGTCACCTTTTAATAGAGAGGTTTTAGGGCCTTTACATCATCTTGGTGACCTTTCTTTTCTTCTGTCCTAATTTGAAAGACTCTTTCTTGAATGTAGGTGACCTGTCTTCTGTGCATATGAGATTTTACTACTACCCTAAAATATTCTCCTTAATCCAGTGCTGCTAGGTTCAGAGTTGCCTTTTCTTGGCAGTATTCCACCAGAGGCTGAGTGTGCTTGTATTGACTTGTCTGACTGGCTTAAATATTGCTAGTAGTGTAGCCACAGGCACACAGTGTTCATTAAAAGCTGAAAAAGCTAACTCAAAATCATGGGGAAATATTTAAGAGCTATCTCACACTGCTCTGCCTGCTGCCACAGTTACCAGGGCTGCATTACGTCAGCTGGCTATAAACTGGATAGCGCAGGTATAAATGTCTAAAGTTATAATTTTTACAGATCCCAGTGATAGTTCTTCACTATCACCCCTTGCCTTTCACTACTAATCTGTTAGCAATTTACTTTTTGTTCTCTCTTCCCCATCATCCAGACTCTAGGGCTATAAAGCCTGTTTTGACTACTGGCAAAACTGTACATGCAGACCTTAACAATATATACTTCTCTTACAAATATTAAGGTAGTGATGGTGTGAACAGTACTTCTTGATTCACCTTCATTTTGAAAGTTTCCTCCCTAGGCAAATCTTCGTTTTCTCATCCCCTTTTCCTTGTTTTCATCTCCTTGTGTTTAGCAGAGTCAAGCAGATGCAGAAATAAGACAACTGGGCACAGCCTGCTACATGGCTGGTTAAATACATATTAGGTTCTACCTTGTGTTCCTTTTCTTGTTTTTGAAGCGATAGCATCTGTTCAAGCAGACATTCCCTATTTATCAGGAGCAATTTTATCCCTTTCAACACAGAGAGTCACTGGTAGAATTTGTTCAGAGCTGGCTGAATGCTATGGGCATGTGATAAATTTTAGGGATACCATTAGCTGAGTCTTTTCTGCCAGCTATACATTCTGTTCCCCAGCATGCTATCCCTAGCATTTATTTGATCTCAGAGTGAGCCTGTTCAGAAATTTACAAATAAGAAGTAAAAAAAGGGAATTGTCTGCCAATACCAGCTGAGCTCCCCAAACTGTCTTAACATGGAGTCAAATGGATAACACAGCACACATGATGGGAGCAATGCAAGCAGAGGTGCAGTCTGACACTGATCCTCTGAGCAGCAGCTGGTGCTTGGCACAGCCAAACCATACTGAAGGAACACACCTGAAGTTTTATAATTTCTGTGTGGATAGATCACAAGGCACATATTCCGTAGCTGAAAATATTGTTCAAGAATCAAATGTTTGACAAGGCACTGTTCCTATGATTACTGATTGTTTCAAATAGTCTGTGGAATGTCCATTTGGTCACAAGATGTGAGCAATGCTGACCTTGATTGGAGAGACTTTAGTAGCAACTTAGCATCCACACCCCTGAAATCTCCTTTCATTATGAAAAAGAGGCTTCTTGCTCAGTCTTCTTCCTTAAAGGAATCTTCACTACACATGCATACATTTCATTTTATATTCAGTTCACTGGCTTGAATACAGAGAAGATAAAAATATGATTCAGTGAAAGCATTAGTAAGAATATGTAAAAATGTTTTTAGTTAAGTAGAGATAGGTGACTACTGAATAGTTACTTTAGTAAAATTCACAGTCTTATTGCATAATCTGAAACTCTTTTCAAGTCACAGGAAATAGCTCTCAAAATTACCAAAAAAGACTTCTTTTTCCTTTTGTTTAACGAGCTTTTTGATGTAAAGCCAACACCTTTCACTCTGTTGTAAAAAAAATTTTTTTTTGCTATCCTAGAGTATAAAACATGGACTACTGGTACACAAAAACTGTTACAGATGCAGTTTATGTTGAAGGGCTATTAGGTTTCTCTTGGGAAAAAAAATCATGGGCAATAACCATTCAAAAGGAGCCACAACAACCTGTAGAGTATGTAGCTGATGCTGACAATTATTCTTTTTCTGCTGCTGCATTCCTATACTCCAGAGCACACCTCTCACCTTTACAGCCATCACACTCCAAACATTGCTTGCACTGAAGAGAATCACTGTTTTGCCTGAAGGAAGGAACATAAGTGTTGCAAAACTGACTCCTCCTCTAATGGGGTGAGCATGTACAAGTACACAGAGTTGTATTTCTCCCAGAGCTGCCAGGCTGAATATTTTGCAGTCAGAGCTCTAAAGCTTACAGGCTTTTTCTTTGTTTATCTTTCTTTTGGGTCTTTCCCCTTCTTTCTTTCTGGATTTTTTTCTCTTTTTAATATATGAAAAACTCCTTGAAATGCTGGATTTTCAAGTCCTTTTTCAGGAAGCATTCATGAGCTGGCATGGGTCAACATACATTTCATTACCAGGCAAAAGTAAGTACTGCAGTTAAATCTGTTCCTACTGTATGTTTACCTTACTGTAGAGGGTTTGGTGTTATTGTATGAAGGACAGAGTAAACAGTAGTTCTGTTATCAGAAATTAAAAACTTAAATAATAGGTAAAATCAGTTCAGCTTAATATGGTATGCTAAATATCATGTGGCTCACATTCTGAGAAAGAAAAAAAGCATTTTTACTTCTGAGTCAGTGATCTCTTTTTTAAAATATTGAAATAAGCTGTGGACATAAAGATGCCACTCCTCCTGTATGTTTTTTTTAAGTGACAGTTGGACTGTGTTTATTATTCTGAAGCATTTTTAATCCACTTGGTAGTAGTACTCTCATTATATTACTGCTTTATATAATTTATGTTCATTAAATATACCTTATTTTTGTTATTCATTAATGAAAATATCCTCCTGGAACTCCCGTAACTGCTGTCATATCTTCCACTGCCTGATAATCCCTAGCTATTATTTTATTCTTCCTGTGTTACCCTCTTCTGTGTCTGCACATACATTCACTAGTTATCAGATTCTGTTTTGTGTTATTATCTTCAGAATGTGTTGGTATTGGCATAGACTGACAGTGAAAGGCTGAAGGGAAATGGATCTCTGAGAGAAAGGGGAGAAAGGCTGGTAAATGAGCTGGCAAGGAGTAAAGAAAATGATGTGCTTTGATCCAAAGAACACCTTTTTAGCCAATTTTTCCTGCATTTTATTGAAACGCTGTACCGTCAACATCTGTAATATTTTTACTATTCCAACAGTCACCTGGGAATTCATTAGTACCCTGGGAATGAATACAGTTTCCCTTGCTATGAGTTCCCTCTAGAGAGCGCAGCAGTCTGCGAGACAGTTGTGTGGCTTCTGTGCCCGTGTTACCACAGCAGAAGATTTCTGCTGCAGAAATGCTGTGCTGCAGCTATCAGTCTTTTCTTTTGAGAGTTGGCTTGCTATTGTCGAGCTGCACTAGGCACTCCCGCAAGACAGGCAGATGGATTGCCCAGGCAGTGAGCAAGTTTAGCAACAAGTAAAGCTTGAACGCCAGCGTAGGGAAAGCAGCCATTTACCATGTGCACGTTTCGCAGCTCCAAGCACCTACAGCAGGTCTGCAGCGTGAATGCACGTCAGCCTCCTGTGACAAAGTACAGCCCAGTTAAAGTCCTGCTCAAGGACTGATGTAAACCCCCACTGTGGCTTGGAGCACGCAGGCAGTGGAGGGAAACAAAATCTGAAGAAATGCAGTTAGCATGAAGCCAGCAAGGAGCGAAAAACTGATAGGTAATTCTAGCATTATTTTTGTTGTTGTTAAAATTGATCTGGAAACGTGCCAGACTAAATTTTTGTGGCAAAGATGTGATGCTTTGAAAGGGCAGGTGTTGCAGTGGACTAAGCTGAGTAGGATAGTTCAGTCTCAGAATTTTCATCTTTATTTTTCAGAAGGGCTTGAAAGTTTTTAAGCTATTTCCATTGTATTATCATCATTTTTTGCTGCTTAGCAAAACATACCTTTTTAATATGTCAAGAGTTCACAGCTCCAGCTGCAATTACTACTCATAACAAGTGAAGCTCAGCTATCAGAAACAGGGTGCTTGGGAACAAAGGGGGCTTTTGAAAGCTCTGGCCTTCATTTAGAGATTGTGGAAGTTTGACTTTCACACATTCCTTACGGCAGTGAAGCAAATGGAGTTCAGCCACTTCATTCAGCTGTTTCACGATTTGAGTTGAAACCTCTATCCTCCCAGGTGGTTTTCTTGTCCAGAATCAGACATAGGGTAATTGCACACTCAAAGAACACTAGAAATGCTTTGTTCCTACTACCTCTTTCATTAGTCTTGTTTGAAACTAATATTCTGTTTTTTCCAGACACTCAAATTTACAAACTCCAGGTTTTCTATATATTTATATACCTGCATGTATGTATCAATACACTTTTTATTCTTCAGGCAGGATTTTTTAGAGTTGTGTCACAAACTCTTGCTATGTAATACCCTGCTTTCAAAGTTCTCCCTGAAAATCTTTGTTTTCTGTGGCGTCAGTACCAGTTTTGGTTTCCGTTTATTTCTTTGGTACAGCTGCCTTTCAGAGAGGTTGTAGGGGTGCTTCACAAGATAAGATCAAAGGGCAGCTCAGGCTATACCCTAAGTTTTTGGTTGTATGCATAATTTGGACTAATCTGATGCTCAATAACTTCACTTACAAGATTTTCTCACAGAACTTTTCCTGACTGGTCTCCTACAGTTTTGAGGAGATGCCTTGTTTGGTCTCCACTCTTGTTCATCTGTGATTGCTATCACATTTCTCATCAGCCTAGCTCTGAATTAAAAATCTCCTGTCACGAGTCTGTACTTAGGCTACATGGGCAGTTAGGCTAAACAGTTCATTTGAAGCTGATCTTAAACCTTTTAAAAAGCCAGCCCATGTTATTTTAATATAATTTTTTCATTGGTCAGCTGTAGGTGTACCTATACTGCAATCCTCACTCTCACCCTAAGTTATCACTGTGGTTCAGTTTAATCAAACATTATGAAGTCAAGGGTGCAGGGTTTTTTGCAAGCTAAATAATGAGAGAAGGAAGGTTTCTAACTGTTGTCCTTCTCATCTTTTATATTGCCTGGTCTTACTGAAGAGGTGAGACCTTACCTTGCTCTGAGACCTTGCTTTATCTATCGGAGATGGATACAGGTTGGTTCTGGTTCTATTTAACATGAACTTTAATCCTTCTAAAAGCTTTCATGTCCAGTAGACTATTTTTACAACCACTTTTTAACCCTAAAACTTTATAACTTCCAGTAGAGCCACTGGTAATTCCGCTACTTGCAGCATGTACCTGCCAAGTGCAACTGTGGCTCTGCCTGACCCTTCCTTTCCTGCATGTATCTCATACCCAGCAGCAGCATATGACCAAACAAGCAGAGACGTTCTGTTTTCCTGCCCCACTCTAAATTAGTGAATTAAAAATGAGAAAGAATGAATGTTCAAAATAAACGTTAAAATATCTCTGCTGTTCAGGATTGATTGCATTTAGGTTGAGTCCTATTGCCATTGTATATAGGTTAGATTATCATTATGATCCCTCTAGATTTACAGATAATGATCTCTGAAAAGATCTCATTCAGCATATTTGTTACATCTGATATAATTTGTTTTTTTTGTCTTGAGAATTTTTCTAATCTCCTGAATTTCAAACCCCTTACAACCTGAGGTAACCCGAGGTTTTTGGCATGGCAGTTCTCTTTCCAAATTCATTGTTCCCTCGGGGCAAAGTCATTCCATATTAACAGTACTTTTAAATTGTCACATTTCCACTTCTGGTGAGCATGTGATACATAACATTCCCTGTGAGCAAGTATGTACTGGTTCATAAAAACAGTCAATAAACTTGGCACCAATAATTTCTGAAAAGTTTCAGACCTCTAACTGGAGCAAGAACAATCAGGAGCAATCATGATATAAGAGTGGAGGGTTTAGAATTCACGACAGATAATCTGTTTGATGAATAGCATGTTTTGGATGCCGCTGTATGGTGTGACCCTTCTTTCTTGGACAAAACAGGAGATGGTCTTTAGAAAAGCAAAGATGACTTGTAGCCAAATCTACATCTGCTCTCAGCCTCATCCAAAAATTGGATTGCTGCTGTTGCTGTTTCTTCACCCCTAAACATTAGCTGGTAAATCATGAGAGTTCCAGAAAGCCAATCCAAAAAGAGTAGGCTTTTCTTTCAAAAGATTCCTTTTACTTAATCATGATGGAAAGATAAAATAAAGAACAATTCACATCAGTGATTATAGGGCAAATTCTACCTATCTTATGAAAGGTAGGTGGATCATAATTTTGTGAATACAGAATAAAAATAGGAAACAATAGAATGCACTTTAAGTTAAGAATAAATATTAGTTTTTCAAATATCAATATATAAATTACTTCTTTAGATGGAAGTGTTAACTAAATTGCCTTGTTTAACTAAACTGCGAAGCCACCTGGTTCAGTGGTAAAGTCTGGGCATCTGAAGTTAGGATCCTCATGTGGCCCCTTTGTTTTAAGTTACAATATAAAGTACTTTTGTCTAGATAAGGTAATTGGGTATGATCACACTATTTTGTCTTAATAAAAGGAAGACAAAAACTAGTTTCTTATCTAATTGTCACTGAAGGTGTATCTTCTCTTCAGGAAAAGCCCTACCTCATGTATCTTGTATCACCTCTTTATCCTAATCATCATATATCTGCTTAGCCTAAGTAATGCCATGTATCTTTGCTGTTTTGGCGCTGGACTCCTCTAGGACCACCGTGCTCACCCTCGGTAACTCCTTTAGCCCGGGAGCTCCAGTCCTGGGCGGACGGTGGCAATTGTTTGCCGGTAAAAACAGACGGACCACTTGCCTATTTATCAGCATTCTTTATTTCCCTCACAGAGGGAAAAGGCAGGTGCATAGAACAAGCTGCGAGATGGTAACCTGGCAAAATGGCCCCGCTCGTCTCTCGCCTGAGTCTCTTATGCCTTTGGTCAGGGGAGGGCAAGGCGAGAGACGAGCCAATGGGCAAATGATTGACCAGTGACACCTGGCCAGTCCTGGGTAAACTGGGGAGGGACAGGTACAAAGCAGCGCTATGAATGGTCAGCCCAACCTTGGATTCTCAGTAGTCTGCCCACTGCTACAATGCCACATTGCCCCAAACTCCCTATAATTATTACTATTCTATGTTAAAATCGTACTCATATGTAAGTTCACTCTCTAATTATTATTATATACTGTTTCATAGTTATTTTATGTCTAGCACCTCTCTTCATTCCTTGTTTGAGTGACAGCAATGTAGATTTCTGTTGTGATTTAGAAAAGTGAGGAGAGGATGAGAAAAGGCTGCAAACAAGAGAGATGTCATTGGTCTCATTTTAAGAACAACTTTGGTTCCAGATCGGGCAGGCTCCATTCCTCCGACTCCTGCTGGAAGACCTGACCCTCAAAAGTCTCATGACCATTGTCACCAGAAGCCCTTCCCCCTGTTCCAGTCATACGACCCACTTAGCTGAGAAATGTTTCAGATCCATGAGGCCTTGGAATTCCTCCCTTTGCCCACAGGAGTCACATTTTGTCATGGTCATGGCCATACCCCATGTGATCTCTGAACCCCATGTACTTGCTGGAAACCTTGCCTTTTTCTTTGCCACAGGAGGATGTCAAAGGCCCTCATACATACAGACACATACACACACACGTGCATTTTTGTGTGTTTACAAAGACACACGTGAAAGTGTATGAAGTGTATAAATGTATGTTTATACATAGTTTTACTTCTTTATATTATACAAGGATTTTATTTATAAAGTGTATGTATAAAGATGTTTAATAGGAGATAATGAAATTAAGTGAAAATTTAGTGTGAGTAGAAAGAAAATAAAAGGAAAGTACAGCTAAGTGGTGTGGGAGTATGTCAGAGGGAGTGAGGGTCATGAAATGATCTGAATATGCATTGGGCAAAGGAGTAAGCCTGTGAAGCTGTCCAAGAGGCTGCCACCCAGCCCCAGGTCATCCAAACAACAGATCAGACCTGTGGATTGACAAGAGGCCCTCTTCACCTACCTTCAAACCAACCAGGTCACCTTGTGGAGCTGTCCTGCAGCTCTGTCCTATTCTAGAAAATACAGTTAATATTGCTCAGTAAAGTTGAAGGCCAGAAGGAAAAAATAACTTCATGGGAACATATTTGTAGGGACACTTACATCCCAAAATGTTTTCCTAAAAAGACCATCTGCATTGGAGAGAAGTTGGTTGGGCTGGGATTATGAAAACAAAAGATTTTGTGTAGGGGAGTGAGGCAACTTTTGTCTACATCTCAGTGTTCTAACAGCTACTCGTAATGCCATGACAGGGATTATGCTCCATGTATTCCCTTATCCATATGTCCATGTGGAGTTTACAGCACTTTCTGAAAACATAATCCTGGCTGAATACACAAAAGACACAATTTTTCTGTGAATTGTTTTTATTCCTGCTTAGAACCACAGGATTAAAAGAAATAAAACAGCCAAAAAACGCGGCTTTGAAAGATAGGAAATGGTAACAATGGGAGACAGGTCAGCATCACTCCAATGATCAATTAATAAAGTTTCATTGAACATGACTTAAATGTTGCCTAATGTTTGTTTTTCTGTGTGCATGTGGTAGCAGCATGTTAATACACTGTAGCATCTGTTAAAAGACATTTTCTATACTCCTGGGGAACTGGGAAGCTTTGGGAGTTTAAGGCCGTTTTCTGAAACAAGCAATACTGTTGATCTGAACAGACAACAGGTGGCCTCATGTCATGTAAACCAAGACTTACGATATACATAAGACTGTGAAAAAGTCCTTTAGAAGTAACAGGTAATTGTGGGCTATTCTAAGCACAATAATAACAGCATTAAGCTCATTTAATGGTGGTGAACATATCCAAGTGTGCCTTGACTGTGTGTCTGAAAGGCAGAATGGGTTCTCAAGTAGCTGAAGCTTTTAAAACCATTTTTCCTGCCTCAGTAATTACAGACCAAGCAGGGAATGGGTGTTCTTAAATCAGCCTTCACACAAGCTGTTAAATTAGAATAATTTTCACGTCTTTTTACTAGTAATGAAGTAGATGCCTCTGTCACAGATTGCTTTAACAGGGTGCTCAAAACCAAGACATGGTCATGTTTTACAGCACACCGTTTGTTATGTTGATGTGTTATTGGAGTTTATAGTAAAGAACTATAACCACAGCTTCTTCATGACTGTCAGAGTCAGACCTGTGTGCGATACGTCCAAGCTGTGCAAGGAATTGGAAAACCATGTCTGGTAATTGGTGTAAAATTAGAGCAGATATACCTTCACTCAGAAAGGAAGACCAAGAGGATGTTTAGGACAAAAGAAAGATTTGACAGTGGTTATGAACAGATATTCACAGGTATTAGCCGAAACTGTGAGGAAGGGTCAGATGTACAGCTTAATAGACTACAGTCACCAAGGTATCAAGGGGCATTCTATTCCATGAACTTTAAAAAGTGAACACTACTGAGGGCAAAATTTAAAGTTTCTAGCAGTAAAAAGATGAGGGAAGAAACAGCTGTTTGTAAAGTGGTGTTGCTTCCCCTAGAAATTTAACAGCTGAATAAAAGCCTCTCAACTTCATGATGTTTAGCAGTTGGAGGCAGAGTGAGAGAAAAAGAAGGATGGTAAACTGCAGTTTTTACATCATGCTCCCCAACAAAGCTTGCACCAAAATATCCCCAGAAAACACCAGTTTGAACTTTACCAAACAGCTATTCAAAGCCCCTGGAAGCTGTCAGGCCAGTGGGAGGTGAGGTTAGCAGAAATACAATACCCAGACAGCTGGAATAATATTAATAGTGCTGCTGGGTAAGACATGGCATTATTCTTTGCGGCAAGTCCATTATTCATCCATATGCATATTGCTGGAATGTATAAACACTTAGTAGTTCCAACAACAGAGCTTTAACTGTTGACCAGCCACAGTCCTGGTCTTCAGTCCTGCAATTAGGAAAACAAAGCTTACAATGAATGAAAATTCTTGTATTTCTCATACAGTTGGGGAGCTAGCAAGTTTTTTGGAAACTTCTCCTGGGGTTGCCAGTGACAGCTTTCCTTTTCATTGACATGCCTGGAAGATTTTTATCTTTGTCTACCTCTACACAAAACATTGTTGAATACCAGCTGGTTTGAGATTTATTAGTCCCATTCTTATGCTGAGCTCTGGAAATGGTAATAGGGGTGAGCTCATTGCAGCAACACAGTGCAAACTGCATTATGTGCCAGTAAACCAATGTCATATTGATAGAGGAAGCACTGAAATAAATACAAATGAAAGCAAGCATGTCTTATTTCACAGTGGAAAGGAGGCTGTGAATTTTATCTGTCGACCTGGAACGTTCCGGTATTTTAACAAAGCTACCATATAATAAAGACTATGTAGTAAAGAGAGTAATGAAATAATTAAAAGTAGCCCTCTTTGTACATGAATTATTAAACATCCCATGTGGAGTAGAAGCTGTATTCTACAGCCTCTTTTCGAAAGCTATATACTTTTTCTAAAGGAGTTTGAGAATTATTAAGCCACATGTTAAAAGCATGTCTAGAGACATGGCCACAGATGCGATCAGATATGTCTCCCAAGAAGTTGTGGCCAAGCTGAACTCTGGCAAAGCAGGAGGTCTCTAGGGTTGTTGAGAAACATGTCACAGCCCTGAAGGGCTGTCTTTGTCAAACGCTTAAAAGGAAAAGGATGGGTAGTGCTCTCTATTCCAGCCACCAGAAGAAGTAAAAGAACAGCAAACCCTACTGAACGCTTGGAAAAAACAAGAAGGAAGATGGCCCATTCTACCACTAGAAAAGGAGATATATTTTAACAAGGCTGCTTTTTGTTCACTACTGCTCAGAATAATGCACTACACCCACACTGGATTTGTCTGAAGTTGCCCCAATGCAAGAAGGTATCATGAAGAGCTTGTTCATTGAGATGCCATTACTGTCAGCTGAAACACAGTTTGCCCCCTGGACCTGAGTGGGGAAAATTGTGTAGATCTGAAAAACTGTGCTGGATCTTTGCTGCAAAATTGTTGAAGAGTGAGCCTGATGAATTATGTGTTGGCTACTTTCAACCAGCTGGATAATAGGTTAGGAGACATCTTGAGTTTGTAAACCCAGTCTGCTGTATAAGGTATAGGTGATCTGGAAGATGCCTTCAGGAGTTCCTCTCTTGTCCTAACAGGAACCATGTTTACTGCTGCACCATGTTCATGGGAGGCCTTTGGGTAAGTGTAATTCCCTGACCATGTCATTGTCACACTGGGTAATCTGGGTTTGTTTCAGAAATTTCAACACATCTATCATTCAACAAATGGATTTTCTCTTTTGGAGAAAACCCATTGCGATCTCTTCTTAGTGCCCCTGCACATGTTCCTGTTAAGTTGAATTTTTGTTCTGGTTTTCCATTTAAGTAGGCAGAGTTGTCTGTATCTTGCAGCACAGCACAGAATCCAAAGATTGACCAAATAACACTGTACAATAATCTGGTTGGCGTTTCATCAGTCATGTTAACGAATGGTTGTGTGTCTGTTTTGTCTTCTTATTTATTCTTCTTCTATCAATATTTAAACTTTATTATCAGTGTCTTTTATTAAGCAATATGTAAACTTTTGAAAGTATAAATTCATTTATAAAGTGCATGCATTTATAAATATTTATGCACACCTTATTTTGTATATTGTAGAGATATTTACATGTCACCATAAGGGGTTGGACCTGCAGCAGAAGAAGGTGAGCACAGCACCTGCCGTGTCCTACATTGTGTGAAACTGTCCTGACCCTAGAACCTAAAAAAAGCCAGGAGAAAAGGGAGGCAAAATGTTTTCTTTAGACTACAGAAGATGGTCAGCAGTTTCTGGAGCCTGTTATCAATTAGTATCTTCTGTGCAGATTTTTAACAGATCTTTTTTTAGCTGTACCCCCTCTGTGTGGATCACTTGATTATAAACTGCTGTAAGACACTGAAGTAAATCCATGACGTAGCATGGAGATAAGTAACAGCAACACAGGCTCCCACTGAAATGAAATATTCTCAAAAGTGCTCTGGTTTCCTTGTAAAGAAGGTAACAAGATTCAAGGACAGAAGAGCAATAGTAATGTCATATATCTGCACTGTGGTCAGGCTTTCAAGACAATTTCATGAAATTCTCATAAAATAGCTAGAAACCCATAGTCTGTAGGAAACCACTGTACATAATGGCCTTGGAAAACAATTTACAACTGGTTATCAGTGGGTCTCTGTCAAAGCGAAGGGTCAGATTGAAACCAGCTGCACAAGACTAGCTCCTTGGTGTGACGATTAATCTATATGTCATTAGTGAGATGGGTAGCATCATACCAATATTATACTAGACACTGGTGAAAGGAGAGACTTAAGCTTATTGGAGAAGAAGAAGAGAAAGAAGATATTTTTATATTATAATTGCTGTATGATTTCTGATAAATAAAAACTCGCTTAGTAGAAATAAGACTAAGGTGCTGCTCTGAAACACAGATATACGACTGCACAAATATGGAACTAAGGTAACAAGGGTTCAGGAAGGTAGTTGGTATTGTGAGAGACTGGATTGCTAGTGATTAACATCTTAAACCACGCAGGTGCTACACAGACTGGACTATTGGTTCTAATGTCTCAAACATTTAGCTGAGTGCTTTGCTGGCAATGGACAGAGTGCAGAAGGGTGTGCACGCCTGGGGCCACAAACTGGGTTTCTAGATAACACAGGAGGCTGATAAAAGGCAAATCCTGAGAGGGGGCATAAGTCTTTCTTATCATGCCAATGTCCTCCCTTACATAATGACTCAGCTGTGAAATGTCCCCTCCAAAGTACCAGGACATTCACATGTAGGATGAAGGTATTCATCTTGGCTGATGGGCTATAATGGGCCACGATTGATTCAACTGCAATGGTAAGAGACAGCTGCAACATTTTAGAAGATGTCAAAGACTCACGAAATGTCCAGTGATCCAATGTTACATCATCCAGGGGAGGTACAGGGGGCATTTCCACATAGCCTCAGCATAACACAAAACCCATGGACCTGATGTGTTCTGGGCTCTTTCCCTCCACCACTTGATGGATACAGTCTGCCACCATCACCTCAACAAGACTGCAACCACTGAGAAGACCAGAAGCATAGAACCAATGGGGCATCATTGGAATCTATGGAGTGGTGATATTTTTTTCTACTTAATCTGTTTCTCTGTTACTTTCTTTCTTCCCCTCCTCCTTTTTTCCTCCCAGCTCTCTCTCTCTCCCCCTCACATATACTGTTTAATAAAAGCTGTACTATGGGCTTCAGAATATGGGCTCATTTACACCTTAATTTGGGCAGATGGACCTCTCTAATAATTTTAATAATCAGATCTTAACAGGTATATATGTTTAGGGGTTTAACACTACAAAAGAAGAACAGGAGTCAATAACGTCATCCTGCTGCACAAAAATTAAATACCATGCCAGCAATTAGAAATGTGAGTGTGGTTTGAGTTGTACAAAGTGTTTCTCTTATTGCCTTCAATATTTTCAAGGCCTCAGCTAAAATACTTTGTATTTTAGAGGCACAGTGCTTCAGAAAAGATAGGTGGGGAGTCTGCAGCAGAGTAAGAAGATTTAGAGTACTGGAGAATGTGGCATATGAGAAAATTAATCAAGACTGCTACATCTAAATAACAGAAGGTATATTTGAAGTGTTCAAAGTAGCGTCTCAACTCTGCAGAGAGACAGGAGTGCTCTGTTGTTTTGTTGCTTTTAGGCTGCAAAAGAAGTACTTGGATTAAGTTGTAGCAGGCAAAATATAGAGCAGATATTAAGAACATTTTATTAATAAAGACACTAAATCAGTAGTCTACGTTGCTGAAGGAGCTTTCAAAATTCCCCAAATTGGAGGTTTTTAGGAATAGATTAAGCAAATCTAAGGAATTATATTGGCATTGTTGATCCCTCCTTGGGGTTCTTGGGGTCTCAATGACCTCCTGAAACCTCTTCTAGTCTGAACTACTGAGAAGCTTTTATGCATGAAATTATTAGGTTTCACATTCTTTGAAAATATCTTTGATGTTTGTACAGTGCACAGCAAAGCAATTAAATCCAGAGCCTCTGGTCATCATAGAAACTGTACAGTAATACTGGTATCTAATTAGCATATTGTGTTGAAATGTAACTGTAAAACTGTGAGTCCCGGTGCTGTCAGTGATGTGGTGGGTTGACCTTGACTGGCTGCCAGATGCCCACCTAAGCCCCACTGTCACTCCCCTCCTCAGCTGGACAGAGGAGAGAAAATAACAGAAGGCTCATGGGTCAGAATAAGGACAGGGAGAGAATCACTCAACAATTACCATCACAGGCAGTTTGGATATATTAATTTATTGCTTAATAACTTGTTTAATAGCTACTCTCTATGAGAGTAGAGAAATGAGAATAATAATGACAAAACAAATCCAAAGAAAGGATCTCTCTATTCCATTCTGCTTCCTAGGCTCAACTCCACTCTTTATTTCTCTGTGTCTTCCCCCAAACAATACAGGGTGACAAGGGGTGGAGTTTGTGGTCGGCTCATCACACATTTTTTCTGCTGCTCCTTCGTCCTCATGCTCTTTGCGTGCTCCAGTGAGGGGTCCCTTCCCTGGGAGACAGTGCTCCAGGTACTTCTCCAGTGTGAGTACTTCCCATGGGTTGTAGCTCTTCACAGACTGCTCCAGTTTGGGTCCCCTCCACAGGGTGCAGTCCCTCAGGAACAGGCTGCTCCACTGTGGGTCCCCAGTGGGGCCACAGGTCCTGCCAGCAAACCTGCTCCAGTGTGGGCTCCTCTCTCCGTGGGCCACAGGTTGTGCCAGCGGCCTGCTCCAGCTCAGGCTTCCCATGGAGTCACAGCCTCCTTTGATGGCCTCCCCCTGCTCCAGTGTGGGGTTCTCCAGGGGCTGCAGGGACAGGTGCCTCACCATTCACCTCCTTCACTGACCTCAGTACCTGCAGAGCTCTTGCTCTCACACATTCTCTAGTTAAAGGTTTTTTGTTTCCCATTTATAAATAGATTATCCCAGAGGTGCTGCTGCCATCACTGATCCTGGCCATAGCCAGGAGTGAGTCTGTCCTGGGTCCATCTGGCATTGGCTCTGTTGGACGTGGGGAAAGCTCCTGGCAGGTGCTCACAGAGCACCCCCTGTAGCTGCTCTGCTACCAAACACTTGTCACATAAACCCAATACAACCATATTTCAGAATTACCTGGCATCATTCAAATTATCTTGGCTGATTTGAACTTAATTGGAAACTGTCAGTGACTGGTATAGATGAAAATAATTTTTTGGTACTAATACATTATCTGTACCAGGAACCAACCATGATAACCTCTAGTTTATAATTGCATTATGTTCTTGTCACTGCAGTCACAAACGAAATTTAAGTCTAGAATGGTTGTTATCTCTATCATATTTCTGGGGCCTTTAGTGTTGAAGGAGGTACTCAGCTCAGCTGATTGGTAATGGTGTATCCCGTTGAAATCAGGGGATTCGTGATGTCAATCTGTTCTGAAATGTCTTCATTAAATGATTTTTAGGCACTCTTTTAGACTCTGTCTAACTGGTAAGAATGTATTAACAGTATAGCCCGTATGTGATACTGCCTCTGCGAGCACCATTTATTGGCAGCCATAGTCTAGAAGAAATTACAACAAGGCTAACAAACGTTTTATGCTGAAGAACTACAAAGCAAAAACTTTGCAAACCAGAGCAGTTTAGAGCAGAAAGCAGATGGAAGTGGGAAGCTATTTACAGTACACAGTGATGTTACACAACAAGTTTTTGGAAGAAAATGTGGAAAAGAGTCTTTCATTAACTAAAACTGTAAGGGGAATTGGCTACATTACACAATGCTGAAAACCACAATATATTAGCCCCTGTGGAGGGTTATATTAATGCAGTAATACTAATTTAAATGCTCAAGCTAATTGATTCAGAACTAGTGGGTTTATATGTGAAAGGGACTGATACTGACAGGTAGGCAGGCCAGAACATTTTGTGTTTCAGACACAAGAAATATGAATATTATTTCACAGCAACAGTGTAACCCAGGGGTGAAGATAATGAGGTAAAGAGGTGCTTTAAAAGCAGATGGTGTTTTATGACACTCAGGTCTTTTGAAAGCATCACCTGACCCTATAAAAAGCATGAAGGGAATAGTGCAGCTATTGAATTAGTCTGTTTAATATCTGGTTTAATAAACAAATTCTGAACTCAGTTACAAGTTATTTTCATTAAAAAAAGAAAAATCATGGTAGCATGTTTAAATGATTTTATCATTCTTTTAAGATTGAGATCTTTTCTTTTTAAACAAACTTCCATGTTTCTTTGTCTTGTCCTTGTGGTTCTTAATTTGGTTTTTAACCAGAAATTTTAACTAAAGTAGTTGAGAGACTAGGGCATTCATTCTCATGTATATTTAGAGATTCAGCTCCAGGTCCTTGTTTTCTTTCAACTTTAGCCTATATTTGAAATAATCTGTGTTTCAATTGATTTATCTTATCCACTAGAGTAAAAGTACTATGATATCACTTTTTTTTCTGATTTGAAAGACATCTGAATAGCTACTCTGGAAATATTTCACTTCCCATCTCCAAGCAGTTAACCGGTGCTAATATCTAATATTAATGAAAATGAAATAGTTTCATTTCTTCTGTCAGTAGTTTCACTCTTCATAAATAATACAGTGTTAACTGTAGCAAGGAACCTGAATGTCCAGTATTGCAGATGAATGTTTTTACTGCTGTACTATGTTCAGCATTTTGCTCTCTGGTTCATTTAATGTTTAATAACTCTTCAAGGAAGAATAGTTTGAACAGGCTAAGTTGAGATACAAAAGTTGAGGCTTGTCCATAACTCAGTAGTAATGACATTGGATAGGGTTTGAGAGATGATTATAGGGTCCCTGGACTTTTTAATCTAATCATGGCTACTCTTGATTACGGCCATGAGGCAGGTCCTGTAAAGAAAGACTGAACATACATAATTAACAGTGTCTGACTTCATTTCTGCAGTGCATTCTGTGACAGGCAAGGAGTAGTGTAAGGAGGAAAATTTATTTAATTGAGGAAGAACAGGTTGTTTTGCTGCTGTATTGTAGAAAATTAACTGTAATGGACTCCTTAAATCTCAAGAAGAGCTGGATTCCTATGTAAGGTTGTTAGGAGTGAGGTAAGCTAGTGATGGGGCCCAGAGATGCATTAAAATCATAGCACATTATGAAAGTAGGACAAGCATTGTTGTGAACATTTGGGAGGAACAGGTAAGAAAATATGAAAAGATATTTTTTTAAATTACGTTCAAGTGGGTTTTAGAAACTGCTACAAAAGAAAGCAGTCCAGAAAGCCTGGGACATAGAAATGGAAATGGCTTGGAGATTTTTATGCCTGATAAAAATTTGGTAGTCTAAGTCTGGAGGATGGGAGCAACAAGGCATCACGAGAATGGTTTTGGAAGACTGCTAATGCATAGTGAGGAGAGTTTTCATTTTCCTTTTTGTGAATTGAAGGGACAGTACAAAAGTGTTGTGTCAGGACAATACAGCAGTGTTGAAGGCAAAACTTTGATGAAGCAATGTACCTAGATTGTGTTCAAAGAAGCAGGGACAGCACATTCCAGAGGACCTCCCATTCAAGTGTTCATATACAATGTAGAAGATTAAGTAAGACATCATCAGAACAAGATGGATTTTCTTGTGAAAAGGTGGAGACAACTATTTCACCAAAGCCAGGAGCTCTGTAGTTGAGGAAAAGAAGACTTGCATTCAGGTTCTTATCTGAATTAAGAAACAGAAGGTCTTGAGCCTGTATTTTCTCTAATCTACTGTTATGCTGTTTGAATATTTGGGAAAATGTTCTTTCTTAAACAGAAAAAACTTGTAATGATATTTGTTTTCCTTCTTCAAAGCTGAATCTATCAAAAAGCAATGAAAGCTCTGCCTCAAGCTGCAGCCTTGCCAAAGAATCTCACTTCTCTACATCTGTTAACAGCTGTTCCTCCCATGTCAGAACTCAAATTTGAGTTCCATTCCACAGTATCCCAAAATACAACTCTGAATGCTCCAGTGCCAAAGTCTTGAAACGTGATCCTTTGCAGTATACAGATTGACAGATAAGTGTACCACGAAAGACACCATTCACTCTCATAGAATCACAGAATCAATTAGGTGGGAAAAGACCTCTGAGATCATCGAGTCTGTAGCAGGGCATCTTGCCCCCAACAAGAGCTTATCTGTCATTTGTTAACTGGCCAGACAACTCAAACAGGACAAGCTGTCTTGTAGTGAGGTATTTTGGCAGCATGGGGTTAACAGGAATCTGGCATCTCCCAACTGCCAATAAACATCTTACTGTCACAGAGAGTTCTGGAAGATTAGCTGGATTTCTGACTTGACAGACACCTCACTTCACAAATTGTAAAAGCTATACCAAAACTTTCACAAAGCAGAAATATTCTACACATTCCCTGTAAATGTGTGGAGTTTCTCACCTGGGCAGGGACACCTGCTTTGCAGTTACTCCTCTGGAGGCTGGGTGAAGGAATCTGTGTACAGTATTGACATTTCTGTGGTAAGTTACATTTGGCCCCTAATCAATACTATTTCTAGCTTTAATATAGGTGCAACCTTGATGTTGTGCACTGTTTTATGTTATGCTGTAATCTATGAGTAGTTCTTTTTACTTTTATACTTTGTAGTAAGTACTCTGATTAAGACCTTTTGTCTGTTATCTACAGTCTGTTTAATAAATAATTCATTTTATAAATAGACCTGATCTACCATCCCTAGAACTTCTGTGCCAGAGTGATTTCTTAAATTTAAGCATTTGCCAAAAATCTGAGGCTGAAACAGGGCTTGTCTGAAGCTCCCTCTCATCCCATGATAGAGTCCAGCCTGTGACCCAATACCACCATGTCAACCAGACCTTGGCACCGAGTGCCACATCCAGTCCTTCCTTAAACACCTGCAGGGATGGTGATTCCACCACCTTCCTGACCAGTCCATTCTAATATCTAATCACATTTCTGTGAAGAATTTATTCTGAACATTCAACCTAAACCTCATCTGTAACTACTTTAGACTATGTTCTCTTGTCCTGTCACCAGTTGCTTGGTTGAAGATGCCAATCCCCACCTTGCTACACCCTCCTTTCAGAGGGTGATAAAGTCTCCCTGAGCCTCCTTTTCTCCTGAATAACCCCAGCTGCCACAGCTGGTCCTGATAGGACTTTGCTCCAGACCCTTCCCCAGGTTCATTGCCCTTCTCCATCACTGCTGAGTGGATTCTGGAATCAAAGCAATGGTGAACACCTGATTGCCATCTCCTGACTCATGTAAAAATTTACAAGTTCAGACTAGAACTCTGGAATGCTCCAGAAGGAGGAGGAAAGCAGTTTTTTTCCCTCCCTTTTCCTGCTGCTGCAGTGCAGGGACAGTTAAGCAGCTGTATTGGTGTTCATCCTTGTGTTGTAGAATTAAACCCCTAGCATTTGGAAGAGAGGTCACTGTAACCTACACTCCTTGTGTAAACAGTGTCTGCCTTGAGGACTGTGACCCTGTTGCTGGGGAGCTGCTGCCTTAGTTCCAACCACTGATAGTGAATAGTGCTTAACACAAACCTGAAATTTTCATTTTCTATACATGAGAAATCACAACTTTGTATGGACTGTGCATCCAAAGACAGGTAGTCTGGAGTGTATGAACTAGATTCTACAAATAGAAGATAATTTTTACTGGATTTGTAGGACTTTGTACCCCCAGATAATTTTTTCCACCTGATCTTAAAAGCTTTCTGTTTGTGACTATGGGAAGACCAGTAGCCACAGCTTAAGAATCAACACCATGTTGCCAAATAATTTGCTTTTCAGACTTTGGCCTTGTTATCCCGATGCATGGGAATCCTTACTGGTGCTTGAGAAAAGTTTCTGTTTGTGTCTTTAGCTGATTTTAATCCTCTCAGCAAAATCTCTGGATTCCCTCAAATAACATGTAAGTTCTCCCAACTCATGGAGGAATGTGTGGCTGTTTTCTGTGATTCGGAAAGCTGAGCCAAAGGTCACCCAGCCTTAGAAGCTCTTCAGTTGTGCGATGGACCCTTTTTACAACTCTTGCCTAGTAAATCCATGAAAGTCTCGTTATGTCATCACAGTGTTACTAGGATTTATAGCATCAGCTGTTTTCATTCAAAGAGGCATGAGGGATTATTGTTGCAGGTAATAACCAATACTCATGAGTACCTGAAAAAAATGTCTTTACTGTATTTCCACTCTTGTTTTGCTTTTCAGCTCACTGCTGTCAAGAGACTGCTGCTTACTAGGTTCAACAGGTCACTGACTATGTAGGGACAGCCTTAATGGATATAAACAACCCATCTTCTATTTGAACAGACATGTATTAATAGTACTTTGATAGCAGGCAGTGAAAAGCTAGTTTTTCATTGGCTTTGACATTTTCACCTTTTAGCTACATCCTCATAGCTGAACCAAAACTTCACAGGGATTATTCTTAGTGTTTGCCTGAAACAAAGTGCTTTAAACAGATTGAGTATAAGTGTTACTGCATAAGAGTTCAAACCATCTCCACTTCCTCTCTTGTTTTTTGACTAATCTGATCTGATTTGTTCAAGGAGATTAAAAAACCAACAAAAATAATTAGCTCTGCAAAAAGAAATGTGATTAGTTTTAATTCCTTGAACTGATTCATTGCAGATTCATATGAGTACTGGAAATGATGCTAAGAGAAAGTGGAAATATCTGGAGTTTATTGGTCAGGACTGCTGAAATTAGTTAAAGAACTGTGCCTTAAAAGCCGACTTAACTGTTCAGCATCACAAAAAAAAAGACTAAAAGAAAATTACCCTCTACTACAAAATACGAACTTCTTTCCTTTCATGGGTTGACATCCGCAATTTATAAGTAGGTTGGAGCTTATTCTAACAATCATTGTATGTAGAGAGAAATTTCTTTTGAAGGCTGAGTGTCCATTAGCTATGCTGACCCCCTTCTATTTTAGAATTGGAGTAATTCTGCATGTTGAAATCCTGTGCCCTATTTTGGTTTATACCTCATACCACACTTTAGGTGTTTTCCTCTGTTCTAATCCAAATAAGGAAAAAGTTAATATTATATTAAGTTTTATGAGAATAGCTTCAGACTGGTATAACTAGAATGGTTGCCTCTCCCTTGCTCAAAATGTCTAGTCTCTTTCCTAACTAACAATCTCAATCTTGTTGTGCTGCCAGAATGAAATAAGCACCTATATTGTTTAATCAGCCTCTTGAATGTGGAGCAGTCAGTGTCCAATGACTGATGACTGGCAGCTCATTAACTTCCGTATTAACTGCCTCATGGGAAAAATTAAAAGAGATCAAATCAACAAATTAAGGAGTTTGTTGCCATTTATTCATTTCTTTATTTCAGCTGCATAATTTTAATGAGTTAGTTATTTACTTTTCCTTGCAGTTCACATCCTTCTTCTACAGGCACTAGTGTGAGTTAAACTGAAGGGGGAAACATTTTAGTAACTCAGTGTCATGCTAAGAACAGTTTATCAGGTTTGATAAAGCACTGGTAGATTAAAAACTTCCCTCTGGTCTCCTCGATTCTGTGCTTTCCCCTGGGAAGCCTCCCATGTTTAACTTGGTGGGAAGCTGGCTTTCCATGCACCCTGAGAGCCGGGCCCAGGCATCCTGGTTGGCGGGACAGGCTGCTGATCTGGGAGGGCAATCCTGCTCAGCTTCAGGGAAGTGTAAGGGTTAGCTCTCAGCTTTGGTTGAGGGCCCACAGCCTGCAGGAGCGTTTCCCAGTAGCTGGGACACAAACACAATGCAGGGCAGCACCACCGGCCCGCCAAGCGCAGTGTTCCGTGTGGGGCAGATGACGTGCGTGCCCCTCTCCGCCTTTTGTTTCCCCGTTGCCTTGATCCCCAGCTGTGCTGAAGGGATTCGCCTCAAGAAGTTTGTCATGTTTTTTTCTTTAGAGAATCTATTATTGCAAACATTCTGGAGCATTTTACAAAGCAGCTATCGTACCCTGTAATACATAAACTGAAATGAAGTGGCATGACTTGCGCTGAAGCTCTCTTCTGTGTTGCCTAAAATAGACAGCCAGAGTTAAAAATACATAAGCTGTGTTTCACTGTGTTTCTCTGTGTTAATTTTGCAGTCATGCAGAGGCTGTGTCTTTGCGTAGCTAGTTGGAGAATGCCACAGGCAAGGTACATGATACACTAAATCACCACGCCAGCAAAAAGTGAAGATTGCAGGTGCAGGGAAAGTGCCGTTTGTTCAGAAGTCCAGTTAAAGCTGAACGTAGAGATCCCCTGGAGACATACCAAAATAATACTGGTTTACAAGTATGCTTTCTGCTAGAAAACTATTAACTTACATCATCTTCAATCTCTAAAGTATAAAAGTACCCTGACACTGTTACAACTGACCAGAAATCAAAAATAAATTTGGTCAGAAGAATGTATATATAAACAACTGCATTGTTCTTTTAAAAAATACATATCATGGTGACTCTTACAGGCTAGCTTTGAGGGCTGATCTTGTTCTAGTTATAGAGAAAATTAAAATGAAAACTCATTCTATCCTGAAGATTTTTGGGTGTTCTTAAAATTTTCCAATGGATATTTTTATAAGAAATAACTGGTTTTCTTCTTAATTTAAATATATTTAATTTTTTTTTTTTTGTAGAAAAATGGCTTTTCACAAGCTTTTAGGACCCAGTACTAGTAAAGTTTCATCTTGTCCATGTCCTTGAGTGGTTTCAAATATACATTGTTGTTTCTGTATTACATTCTCTAATCCTCTCAACTCACACAAAAATTGAACATGATCTAGCAGGCAGAAGGCATTAGATGTAGGTGTTGTTCTTTTGAATTCAGTGTAAGTACACAGACAAGCCAATTTTTTTTTTTTGGCAGAATCAGGCTTTGCTGGATCAGAATAGGTTACAGGATCTAAAACAGAATAGCTGAAATTTAGATTACATCAGTTGTTTCTTAATTTGATTTTTTTAAACCATAACAAATCCAAGTTGGAAAAGAATACTAAAGCTCTTCTTGAGCTGTAGGGATCACTTTAGGTCCCAAAGCATGATCTGTTTGTAATGCTTCTTGAAGTTTTGAGTTATATTAGTAATGTTAAATTCAGAAAAATACACACTAAATCTCCAAAGACTATGGGTTTTCTTAGAGGTGTTCCCAAAAGATCTCTGTAGAAAGCAATACTGCATTTGCTTCTGCCTTGTTAAATCTTGAAGATGGAGGAAACAAAATCACAGGGAGTTAACTGGCCAGCAACTGTCATGAAGGTAAGTAAAGGTGGGAAGGAGGTAATCATATGTGGTAGTGTGGGTCACACCGTGGCTTAGAGCACTTTGTACAGGACATGAAGCATGGTTAGGTACAAACCAGTAGGTAGCAAGTGGTGAGTAATGAAGGTAATCCTTACAGAGAGGAGACTATCACTGACGCAGAACTGCTGAGGCAATGAGCAGCGTCCAGGATAGCAACACCCTTTCAGTGCTGAGCATGATTCTCCCCACCAGATGAGTTATCAGGGATGATGATAAGGACTGTATGGTAGGCATCCATAGGGAGAGGCAGGGCACAGGCTGACAACTGACGTGGCATATTCTTTGTGCCAATTGACAGGGGGAACGCCACAGCACTGCACTTCAGCCAGGAGATTTGGAGTCAAAGAAGGTTTCTGAAATCAATGGAGACTGCCTGAGAACAGACTGTGGTAAAATCAGTTACTTCTGCCCTTTCTCTGGATGAAACAGATTATCTTGAGTTCCTTGATTAAGTGCATGAAATGTATTAGCCTCAAATGTGCAAATGGTACTGCATGTTCTGATTTTTTCCTTTTGTCCTTGAACTCTGTGTCTGCAAATAACTTGGGATTTGCTTACGTAATAAGAACTAGGGTATGTGGAGTAGTTGGATAGAGCCCTACTTTGAGTACCCCATTAGAAACTTAAGCTGTGGGCAAACTACTGCTGACATAAAATTCATATTAGTCTAGTGTTACAAAATATTTCTGTATCATGCTATTACCAAAAATTTATATAATCTTAGAACTGAGTTTTACCCCAAGAAAATTAATTTCCAGTGTTTTAAATTAAACTGTGAGGCAGGTACATTATTCAAGTATTGGAATAAACAACCTAGATGTTAGTAAGTATCCGGTAGGTTTTGTGTTTAATGAAAAGAAACACAGAGTTGAAAGGAAAGACTTAAGTTGAAACTCTTGCAAAAACACTTCAGACTTTGTTAAAGAAGCAGATTTGGGATCAAGTCCACTGAAAATAATTTGCAAGTAAATTTTATTCAATATAGCAAAACTCCCTGTGGTTTTGAACTGGATGTGCTATTTTGCTATTTTATTGGGGTTTTTTTCTTTCAGGTAAACACAGTATTAAGTCTATATATGTAGGCAATTTCTTTTTAAGTATGTTCCTCAGGTTTATGTAATGAAGTTGAACAAACAAAGCCTGAAAGGCCATCTGAAAACTTTGTATTTCTTTAGAAACTAGTATCACCAGACAATAAGTTATTTTTTTACAATAATCTGTTCTAAAAGAAGCTATGTGTGCTTGCTTGGCATATTCATTTTGATGTAAACATGTATAACTTTATTCCTGGAACACAAGAAACAAACCTGAGTATATAACTTGAAACTGTGTGTGAGAAATCAGATATTTCAGTTTTTAAAAAACACCAAACATTTGCTTTTAAAATTGCAGAAGATATTTGAAGGAGCTGAAATGATGAATTGATAAACATTTGGGTTAAAGCCAGCTTTTGTAAGACAATACCAGATCTAAGAACCACAAAACCAAGAGTGTTTTAGACACAGTGACGGAAAGCCAGGCTGTTAATACAAAATATACTGCCTACAGATCTGAGAACAGTGCCCCAAATTGCTAGCACACAGCAACACACTGAGTCGGGTTTCAACATTGTTTTTCATTTCATAAAAGTATACAGATTTCAGTAGATGTTTAACTTTTCTCTAGCATTGATTTGCACAGTTATAAGTCACTTGGAGTTTGTGTTTTTCAAGGTTTTTGCACAAGATTTCTTTTCACAGATGATTTGGTGAGTTCCCAAGTCATCTACTAACGTTGGGTAATGGGCAACCTCCATCACATAATTGTGTGGAGTGGTGTAAGAAAACAGAGCATGTAATGGTAAAATCTGTTCTCAAATATTACAAGATGACTCAAGAATGTTGTGTATGTAAAATCTATATGAAAGTAGATCTTGGGGGAAGATGATGCAGACAGCTTTGTTCTGGATAGTGTTATTTAGAAAATATGGGAAACTTCAAAACAGCTCTGAGTAGAATGAAATGTTGAAGCAATTTGAGCTAGACTGATGGTTGTCTATGTAGAAGTGCAGTAAGTCTCATCCAGCTTCAGTAAAACACCTTTACTTTTCCAGATAGGACACTACAAGATTGAGAATTGGGATTTAGAAAATAATTTGTAGGACTGTATCTCAGTACATAAAAACACTAACAATAAAAGGAAAGCTCTTGTGTAGGAGAGGGTTAGCTCTGAAATTCCTCAGGATGAGTGTTGGATCTGAATCTTTAATACTTGTTTAAATCAATGACTGAGATTGGACTAATAACAAAAATTACTGTTTCAGCCAGAAGCTCATTAGTTGGAAACACAGACAAGTTACTTTGACAAGCACAAGTCTAGGAGTGTTGGCCTGATATAGCTGAATTATTTCTAGTGGAATTAGAGGAGTGTTAATGATGTTATTCAAAGTTCTAGTGAAGACAACAAAGTAATTTGTGAAGTTCTACTCATTCTCATTCAAGGAACTTTAATTTGATCAGGTGCAAAGAAAGCTCCTATTCTTGCTATTCGAATAGCTTCTTTTGAAAGAAGATATCACAAAAGTAATTCTTTTAGCCTACCAAAAAATCCAAGGAGGAATAACATCATAGAATGATTGGTGTGGGAAGAGACCTTTTAAGATCACCAAGTTCCAGTCCTCTGTACTGTGGGCAGGGATATCAAAGCCCCATCCATCCAGTTGTCTGTATTGTATCTCTCCATAACAGGTCATAGAGTGCAGAAAGAATGCCAGGAGGAGGCTGTAACACTAAGGACAGATAAGAAATGACAATGTAAAGCTCTGATCTGAACCATAAACAAGCAGATATAAAACAGAGAATAAACTTTAGAGGGAAATTGGAAGATTATTCTTTTCCATTAAAGCAATTAGAGACCAGATCACTTCCCAGTAACAACCCAGTCAGAGCCAAAGATGTAGCAACTTTAAAAATAATCTTGAGTAGCAAATTAAGAGGCTCATGCAATATGATTATTCATAATAGCAGGTGATTTGGCTGATTCCGGTGGTTTTGTCTAGCAACTGCCCCCAGTTGTTGTCTCTGTGAGGATGGATCTATAGAGAAGTCAGTGGATGACAGATCACTGATATATTACAGATCTACCTTAACTCAAAAATGATTTTTTTAAAGACTGAACCATGATGCCAGTGTCAGCTCTTTGGAATTGTGTGGTTCAGTTATTATTTTGGTTGCCTTAGCACATACTTTCATTTCAGGTCTAGGCAGTGATCAGAGCTGATTCTTGTATGCAGAAATATTAGATTTTTTCACTTGAGAGTCTTTGACATATCAGGGAAGAATATGAAAGGCTGAATTATGACTTTGTGAAGCTCAGATGCTGCCTGTTGTGGGAAGAAAATACTTTATGGCACCTGGGAAGTCTGTGATGCCCTCAAGCACTGCCTGCTGCTACGGTGGCTGGGCAACACCTGCAGGATAGGTCTGGTCAGTGTTCCTGCTGCTTTCTTGACTGCATTTATCACCGTGTGCAAGTGAGGGAAGGTTCCTTGGGACGGAAAGTGAGGAAAGGGAAAAGGCAAAGGGTTATAATCACACCTTTCAGATGCCTCTTCATAGTTACTGTCACCCGTGTTAGTGATAACTGTTATTGAGTTTCTAAAGCCCTGTTTTGTTGACCTCTCGCTTAGGTCAGTACAGGTTACCACACTGATAAGTGAGGCAATTGCCTTGAACTTGCACTTTCCTTTCTATTCAATATTGCTTTTCTTGCATGTGTTAACCCCTGCTAAATGTTTTGGGAGCTTTGCTTAGAGAATGTGCCTAACTGCCAAAATAAATAGAGAGTTATGAAGAAGAAATGTTATATCCATTCTGTAACCCAGATCTGTACAACGGAGACAGGCTTTTCACATTATTCTCTCAGTTTCTTACCCCATTTTTTTATCAGGTATCCAGTAACATTCTTCACTATGTCCAAAGCCGTGGAAATTTGCAGTGTGCACTAAAGGGGGAGTAGTGATTACATAAACACTTCTGAGGTTTACACACTTCACACAGAATTCTTGGATCGCTTGTGTAGTAATATTTTCCAATAAAGAAAACTGTATAAGCTTTAACCGTTCAACATAGCAATATCCTATAGTTTAGTGGGACAGACGGCTTGCCTGGCTCCTGCAGAGTGCAATTTGATGTATTTTTGGCATTGGCAAGTTCAGGAAGGGTTGAGTTGGGTGACTTTCCCCACAGCAGCCCTCACAATGTGGTGCTGTGTGTTGGTAGCTAGAAAGGTGCTGGTAACACACCTGTGTTTTGGCTACCACTGGGCAGCCTCACACAGCATCGAGGCTGTGTCTCCAACATTTCCCCTTCATGGGCCAGTACTCTGGGCTTGGCCAAGAGCTTGGGAGGGGACACAGACAGGACAGCTGAATCAAGCTAATCAAGGAGATATTCTATACCATGGTGTCTGCTCAACAATAAAAGCTAAGGGAAAGGAGAAGAGGAGGGAACAATGGTTATTAGGGCATTTATCTTCCAGAGTAACTTCTATGCATAGTGAGGACCCGCTTCCTAGAATGTAGCTGGACATCACTTTCTGATGGAAAGTAGCGAATTAATCTGTTTTCCTTTGCTTCTGTGTGTAGGCTTTGCTTTTGTTTTACTAAACTACCAAAGCTAGTGGCTTATTTAAGTAGACAGTCTGGGGAGAACAAATACATTTGTATATTCTATTCAAGAAACTACAAATACATTTATGTATTCTATTCAAGAACTTGAGCTACTTTTTCTGTACTGTCTGCTGTCTCCATTCGTAAACCCTCAGAGAAATGTAGCATAGCACAGCTTGAATTTAGAGTGATCAGTCATATAATTGCCTGGGTTTGACACTGTGACTCAGTTCAGCTAGCAAATGTGTTTGGAAAATGGGAGGTCCTCTTCACCCACTCCTTCCTCCATTTTTTATTCCTACCTACCTGTGAGTGCTACAATCTTTGCACCATCTTTGGTGCTCACTGTACCTCTAATGAAGCTGATTTAACTTGTTAGGCTGACAGAAAGCCTTTGCCAAGGTAGTTTGTCAGTGTGGATCTCAGCTGGTACATGGAGATGTGAGAGCACATATCAAGGAGCAAGGTGTATGAGAGAAGGGAAACCCCCACTTCACTGATCCACTCTTCCACAATGTCAAGATGCCTCAGCTGTAGTCTCAAACACAAAATGTGCTGCCCAGCAAGGAACTAGTTGGAGACAAAAGTTTGTCATGGTGTCAGAGATATGTATGTCAGAGATATGTATAATTTGTGTCCAGGCACAGCCCACAGTGCCCAAGAAAGCCTAGTGACAGTAGCCAGGTTCAGCCAGGAGTCCAGACAGCCAGACAATCCATAGAAATGAGGCATGTTAGGGATCAAGGCAGGAGCCTAAACTGTGCGATCAGGGTCCAGATTGGTGGGGCACCCGGCCCAGCACAGGCATGGCTGCAGCACAGCTCAGGTGGTCCAGAATGAGGCCTTGGTTTATAAGCCACTGCAGAGAGAAATGGGAGAGACCACTCATGGACAGGTCTCAGCAGACCTTTCTGGGAAAGTGGTTTTCAAAGCTGGGCCCTTACACTGCTACTGAAGCTGAGCCTGAGCTCAGGCACCCAACACCCCAGCCAGGGGAAAGGTAGAAAGGGAGTGCTCAGAGCTCTGGAAGCTTTCACAGAACATGTATTAGCTGAGAGAAAAGTTTTGATGGTTCAGGGGACAGAGTCTGCAATACATTTTATCCTCCAGCACCTACAGTGTCTGACTTTTCTATTCTTTGTAGTGTAGAGAAGCAAATAGTACAGTCACTCTAACCTTTCTCCAGAAACAAGGATGGTGTGTTTGTAGAAATATAGTCACCTACAGTGGAATTTAGCCACAGCATCACTTAGGGTAGCTCCTTTCACACGCAATTAGTGCAAAGTTCTCAGAGACGAGCTGTGCTGTGCATTCACAGTAGGCAGTCTTGTTCTCTGCCAAGAGTGGGAAGACTAGACCATAGTATCCAGGATCTCCCTTTCACATATTCATTAACCAGCCATAAACAATCACAACAGTATTTATAGGAGTTCATAAGTGACTGTGGTTCTCTTTCAGATTCATAAAGCCTTTAAAAAACCCCAGATGCATAAAACAAGAGAATACTGTTACTATCCCACCCCCACAAAGGGGAGTAACCCAGGTTCTTGTTAATAAATCCCTTGGGGCAGATTACAGTGAATGATTGGTGTTTGTAAATAAATACATGTAGGATTTCTTTCAGAACAATTTGTTTGCAATTGAAAGTAGGTATATAGCCTTCTGCTTATTATTACCTTTAATAATATGATAACATAAAAGCATAAAAATATGACTTAAGGAAACATATATGGAAAAGAAAGAGAAGGAAAGGATAAGAGTAGAAGACCTCACCACTGGAAGGCCTTGTGACAAGTCTTGTTTGTTGCAATTTCTGTATTGTTGGTATTGCAATCTTGTCAAAGTGGTGATTGCAGATTGGATTTGTTGGATGGTGGGAGTAATCCCAAGAAAAATCCATAGAACACAAAAGCTACTGTGTTTATATCAGCTTAGGTTCAGGTGAGTAGGCTCAGGCACTCCTCTGGGAAGGGGAGTCTCACTCTTGATGATATAATGTTCTAGATCATGGAACATATGGGTGATGTAATGTTGTGGATCATGGGACAGTTGGGGAGTCTTTGGCACCTTCTGAGATGTTACAGCACCTATGATGTCAGCACAGCTGAGTCCATCATCGCCCATCAGCAGAGACCAATACCTTCAGGCTACAGTGTCCCAGTATTTCCCTGGTAGGGGAGTTATCACAGTTGAGTTCCCTTCAGTAAGGACAAAGAGATGGGGCCCAGCTCATGGGGTTTGCCTCTTTCTATGTCTCATTCAACACCCAGCTGTTGCTTGCAGTGGGCTGTACTGCCGCATGCACCGGGGTCATTACTTTGCACACCAGCAGCCATCAGAGTCCCAGTCTCTCTTCCAGTATCACTTGTGGATGCATTCTTCTCCTCAGACCTGGGCTGACTGGATAATAGTATACTCCCTTTATCTTATCTCAAATCCAAATTCCAGTTAATAGGTGTACCTGGGGAAGGTGGGCCTCAGTTGTTGCAGATGAACAGCTGCTTCTTTGCAGTTTGCAATAGTGGGCAAAAGTCCTTTAATGATTTTAGCAATGTTTAAGCCATTAACCACTTCAGTCTCTCACAAACACATAGGTTTGATGAGTTCTCATGCTATCTTTCACTCAATTAGCATATACATGACTATGACATGGTTAATGAATGATGAATCATTCATTATGATATTTAAAGAAAAATGTGGTCTAAAACCAGCTTACACTTAAAGTGTTCTGGCCTTTCAAAAGAATGTACTTGTCATCATAACACAGTGGAATTATTCTCTTAAGTAAATTGAAGTAATATACTTGGAGTTTAGAAATGTCTTTGGGTGATCAGAGCTCTCTGTTGATTTAATTTTTACAGAAGATTTTCTTATATTTATTGTGCTTTAACATACTTAAACTATATTTGGTCCACGTTAAAAAGGGGCAAAGTTTTAAAATCCCAGTGTCATCACTTAGTAAATAATTATGTGGCTCTCCATCAGTGGTCTTGACCTAGTCTCAGAGAATATCCCTGATGTAATTCTTCCTTCATGCTGCCTGCCATCCTGAGTCAGTAAGATTGATTCCAGAACAATGTTCTGTTCCAATATCCTGCGAGTCAGCCAAGGCTAGATGGTGATGGGAGAACAAAAAGGTTGTACTTGAGTCATTCTTTTCAGTCCACATATATAGGTGATCAATCTTTTTTCATTACAGTCAGGAAATGCCTAATTTTTCTGTTGCACAGGAATAAAATCAAAATATGTCTATAAGGAAGACATATTTTGGAGATTTCATAATTTTTTAATTTTATAAACTATGTGTCTCTTCTTAAATCATATTTAATAAGTAATATGTAAATGTGTGTAGTTCAAAAGAATTCCCTTCTCATTGAGATCCAGTTTATGTACACTGCTAGAGGTAGAGCAGTGAAGCTAGATTAGTAGGGTCTGTTTTAAGTCTATCAGACATTTTAAATTAATTTTAAAACATAGATTCACTTTTTTGTAATGCTTCTAGGAATGAAAATATACTTACTTCTTCAAATTCACTGTCCCTGACTATGAGATTTGAATATATGAGCAAAGATAACTTTTGATATTCTGGATTTTGTAAGAATCCTGCAAGACTTAAATTTAGAAGACTTCCTGAATGTGGTGAAGATGTCTGCTTCCATTTCCATAGGAATACCTTTAATTAGAGGTATACTGATCTCTAAGTGTTCTGCAATTTTCTCTCTGTTCCTATTCCTCCTCATATAAGTAAGAATCAAAGGGTTTGATCATCATCTCTCATTGTCTAATTCAACTCACCCCATTCTACAGTGATGAAATAATTTCTCACTTTGAAGTACAAAGTCTTTGATTTTGCTTTTGTCAGTTGGGACCAAAGCATCTTTCATAATCTTTTTGTGTCCTTTCTAAACCAATTGCAAATACCTGTTGATCGCTGCCTCTGAATTGTTCCTCTAAACTGACAATCAGATTTGACATGACCTTATCGTGGTACTCACGACCTATTTTGCCCGAGGCATGAGCAAGTGTTACAGGCACACCACCCAGGTTGCAAAAGACAAAGGCAAGGACAGGCAGAATGAAGAACCATCTGCCATAGGAGAAGATCAGGTTCAAGAACGTCTAAGGAACCTGAAGGTTAACAGGTCCATGGGGCCTAATGAGATGTGTCTGTGGGTCCTAAGGGAACTGGCAGATGAAGTGTCTAAGCCACTAACCACCACATTTGAGAAGTCATGGCAGTTCAGTTAAGTTCCCAGTGACTGGAAAAGAAAGAGAAACATAACCCAAAGGGGGGAAAAAAGGGAAGAGCCTGGAAACTACAGGCTGGCCAGTCTCACCTTGGTGTCCAGCAAGATCATGGAGCAGATCCTCCTGAAAGTTGTGCTAAAGTACATGGAAAATACGGAGGGGATTGGTGACAGCCAGCAAGGCTTCACTAAGGGTAAATCACACCTGAAAAATTTGGTGGCCTTCTACAGTGGAGCTACAATGTTGGTGGATAAGGGAAGAGTGACTGCCACAATATCATCTGCCTGGAGTTGTGCAAAGCATTTGACACTGTCCCACACAACATCCTTGTCTCTAAACTGGAGAGACATTGATTTGATGGATGGACCATTTGGTGGATAAAGAATTGGCAGGATCAACAGCTCAATATCCAAATGGAGGCCAGTGACAAATTGTGTCCCTGAGGGCTCAGTGTTGGGACCAGCAATGTTCATCATCTTTGCTAGTGACAAGGACAGTGAGATCAGGGCACCTTCAGCAAGTTCACTGATGGCACCGAGCTGTGTGGTGTAGTCAATACTCTGAAGGGAAAGGATGACATCCAGAGGGACCTGGACAGGCTGGAAAGGTGGGACTGTGAGAACCTCATGAAGTTCAACAAGGCCACGTACCAGGTCCTGCACCTAGACTGGGGAAATGCCAAGCACAAACACAGGCTGGGTGGGGAATTAATTGAGGGCAGCCCTGCCCAGAAGGACATGGGGGTGCTAGTGGGTGAGAGGCTGGACATGCCCCTGCCATGGCACTCACAGCCCAGAGAGCCAAATGTGTCCTGGGCTGCATCCAGAGCCCCGTGGGCAGCAGGGGAGGGAGGGGATTCTGCCCCTCTGCTCCACTCTGCTGAGACCTACCTGGAGCACTGCATCCAGCTCTGGGGTCCCAGAACAGGAGGATCAGGGACCTGCTGGAATGAGCCCAGAGGAGGCCACCAATTTATTTAGGGGGATGGAGAACCATTCTTCTGAAGACAAGCTGAAAAGGTTTGGGTTTTTCAGCTGGGAGAAAATAAGGTTCCGGAGAGACCTTCAGTAACCTAAAAGGGCTATAAGAAAACTAGAGAGTGACTTTTCACAAGGGTTTGTTGTGACAGAACAAGGGAGAATGTCTTCAAACTGAGAGAAGGTTGCTTTATATTATGGGAAGAAATTGTTTATAGAGAGGACAGGGAAACACTGGCACAGGTTGCCCAGAGAAGCTGTGAATGCCCCATCCCTGACAGTGTTCAAGGCCAGATTGGATGAGGCTTTGAGTAAAGCCTGGTCTAGTGGAAGGTGTCCCTGGCCATGGCAGAGGGCTGGAACAGGATGGTTTATGAGCAGCAACCCTTGCCATGTCTGCAGCTGTTCCTCTTTTCTGTGTATAAGTATGAGTTGTCCAGTTTTAAATTTCATTGGGTCAGATAAAGAGGGTAATACATAGAGGACTGCTGACCAATGATCTGAGAAGAATATAATGACTTTATGAAGACTGCATATGCTTATGTCTATGGAGCACAATTATTACAGTTGTGAATTTACTGTGTGCATTCATCAAGCTTTGAAGGAACTGTGAGAAGAATAGACCTGAAGACAATCAAGTGTCTTAACATCTTTCAACAAAGCATTTGTGGATTGTGCTTTCTCTGTAACAATGCACTTCAAAGATTCTGCCAGAGTGACATACTTGTGTAGTCAGGTCTTGGAATTAAACAAGAAAAAAAGAGCCATAAAGAAAAAACCCTTTCAGGATTAAGGAAAGGGAAGGGCGTACTTGTCAGGTGGCGTTCTCATTGGAACAGTCTTATGTCCTGAGGAGTTATCTGAGGGAAGTTGAGGCCTTGCCTTGCTCTGAGGGAATGATGGGGCTTAGACACAGGGAATGTGTAAATGGACTTTTTAGGATGAAGTAATCCAAGAACTATTGCTCTCAGAGCATGAGATGTTGTTCCAGTGCTTAAGAGGAAAAGCTGAAGCCATAGAAAGCCATGGAAAGACTTAATTCAAGGAAAGACCATTTCCTTCTGCTCCTGTACTTGAACACACTGTTTTTGTGATCCTAATAACATCTGCAAATAGACCACATCATTTTTCAGGTGTTGGACTATTAGTAATGGAGTATTTATTTGGGAATGTGAAAGGTCCTTCTGGGCCTTATTTCATGCATTCTGAATTAGCTTCTCTGCCTTTTTAGAGATGTTTCTGGGTGTTCCTACTGACCCAGAAGTCAGTCGGCATCATTTGACCACAAGGTACTCATTAAAGATTTGGAGCTATGTTACCATTGGCAAGCTCTGATCCTGTAACTTTCCCTGTAGCAGTCATGCTCAAGTTCATCCACTAACTCCACGTTTCTGTGATCATTGCTATCCTAACATCACTCCTTTTTCCACAGAGGCGACATCACCAGCTGGGCCAGAAATTTTGTTAAGAAATACATAACTACAGTTGTTCTCTGGACAACATTGCATCACACTCTGGTAACTTACAAGCTACTCTGAACAGTTTCTGTTCAGCTTTATTATATACTCCATGAAGCAGTGTGATTCACATATTTCAGGACTTCAGAGTCTTCCTGTAGGCTGTGATGCTAGCTTGTTCCCATGCAGAGGTTTACAGTCAAGAAATGAATGTTCTGACCTTGATTCTTACTGCATATGCTCAGCTCTGCTCTCACATGGAATGATCCGTATTCTGATGACAGTTCCTTACTAGATACCTGGTTGCACTGTCAGATCATTTAAGGCCTACTGATATTGTCCATAAAATCAACTTGATACCAGCCTGGATAAAATACTGGAAATCACTTGAATGTTTTGCAGTCCTTGAAAGGACAGCAAAGAGCAATGGCCCTGGCTGTTCGTGTCTCCTGGCGCACATGTAAGCTGTTGCCAAGCCTGAGACTAACTTTGGTTACAAAACCAGCAGTCTATGCAGAAAAGATCATGCTTAAGTTCTGTGGCACCATGGCTGTTCTTGCCTTGTCTGTTACCTAGTCTTGAGACTCTAAATCTACTCTCTTCACCCCTTGCAAACTCTTCTTTCATCTTTATCCTCATACCCATATTTTCAAAGCTACAGACAGAAAAGAAAGCCAGATAGCCAGAACAGATTTTACTGCCTTCACATCCCAAAAGCCAAGGACATACTGGGTGTAGGTGTCACAGTGTCAGCATCAGGGGTGGCCTCTGTAAAAGAGGTCAGGGGCTGCCCTGTGCCAAACATAGCTGACTCCAGCTGGCTCCACGATGGACCCACCATAGGACACCACTGAGCCCATCAGCCAACCTGGTGGCATCTCTATGAAAGCATATTTGAGAGGGTAAAACATTGCATGGCAGCGTGTGCAGTAAGGGAAAAAAACAGGTGAGAAAACAGGAGTGTGAACACCTGCATGAGAGAAGAAGGGAGGACGCTCTCTGGGCATCAGAGCAGGTGTTCTTTTGCATTTTGTGGGAGAAACCATGTTGGGGCAGATACCCACATGAAGACCTGTGCTGGCAAAGGTTGGCTTTTCCTGAAGGAACCATGCTGGAGCAGTTCTTGAGGGACTGCAGTCCTAGGAAAGGACCCGTGCTGGAACAGGGGAACAGTATAGGGGAAAAGCACAGGAGTAAAGGAGTAACAGAGATGAACTAGTGTGCACTGACCACAACCTCCTCTTTCCCCAATTCCTCCTGGTCCAATTTAGTGGTGAGGAGTAAAGGACTCCATGAATGAAGGAGTGAAGTTGGGGCTGGGAAAAAGAGGTATGAGAAAGAATTTATTTTTGTCATTGTTTCTCCTCATCATCCAAATCTATTAAATTGGCAATAAATTAAATTATATTAAATTAAATTACCCATATTTAATCTATTGTATCTGAGATGCTAATTGGTGGGTGATTTCCCTGTCTTTATCTCAACTTGCCAGTTTTTTAATTTTGCCTTCTGTCTTGTTGAAGAGGGGCATAAGAGTGGATGTCTGGTTGTTTGGCAACCGACCAAGGTCACTCACCTCCTTTGAAGAAAAGGCTTTTTCATTGGTTTGATTTCAGTCTTTTTATGATAAGCAGGATTTGACAATAATGCTTAGATAGCCTTCATTTCTGTATGAGCTCAGAACATTCTCTGCCCAAGATGCCGTCTAATCGGGCACACAGAACGTTTGGCTGTATCTGAATGAGATTTTGCCTCCAATAGCTTGTGGCAGAAGGGCTTTTTCTTTTTATCTTTTTCTCCCC
>VZTJ01004278.1:296606-448163 GCA_013397795.1 Orthonyx spaldingii
CCCCCCCTTTTAATTGCTGCCCAGATTTTTCCTGTTAGTGAATTTCTTTCTGTCAAGACCAAATGAACAGCTTCTGTAATAGCTGGCAAGTCATTAGAAACCCAAGAATGACATCTGTATTTCCCCTTTTCAATCCTTATGCTATGTAATCCTGTTCTACTGCCCTGCATCTTCCTCTGCTGTTTCTAGCATAAACGATTGGTGCTGCCCTGTCTTCTATAGGACACTGCTGGCCTGCCTTTAATGCAGCTCATGATGCATTCACTCAGAGCCAGGACTCCCTTTCCCAGGCAGTGTGATAACAGTGTTTTAGTGAAGAGTTTATGCTTGCAGCATGGAATGCCTTACAAGAACAGATGGCATGATATGACAGGGTCCCTGGCCTCCATCTGTAATAATTCTTTGGAGAAAGCACGGGGCAAAGCTGCCAGTCCTTGTTGTTCTAATCAGCCTCCTCCATTTGGCCAGAGCATCCCTGACAGCCTTGCATGTGTCTGCTTGCTAGCACACATGTTTTTCCATAGTGACTCAAAGCACATTCAGGAAGCCTTGCAGAGGAAATTTGACTGTAAGAGCATGACTAGGCATAGTGCTGAGCACTGTTCAGGTGCTTAGGAACCACTGGCTCAGGAGGGTGCCCCATCCTTTGTGGCATCCTTAAGGATGCCTTCCTTCCAGAACTGTAATCTCTCGCACTGTCTTGAATCTTTGTCCTTTGTATTAGGTGATAATGAAACAGACTCCCTGCAGCTCTGCTTCTTTTCATGGTTGGTTAAAGTTTGTCTGATTGATCATTCCAGAGGGAAGGGGATTTCTTTGTGTGTGAGGCAAAAGACGGGTGGGAGCCAGCAAGTTCAGTAGCGTTGATATGCCTTGCCGGAAGCAGGAAGGAGTGTCCCAGCTGGATGGATTTAGCTGGTAATTGTACCTCACTGTTTTTGAGATGCAAACCTAGATGAATTGATGTCTGTGGAAGATTTATTTGAAACATGGTAAAAGGATACCAGAAAATGTGTGAATAGAAGCTTTGCCTCTGCCTTCTGGGTAGGTATCTACAGACTTTTTTGTATTCTTTTCCATCACATTATGGTGATAAATTAATGCACTGTTATAGGCTCAAGGATATTTAACTAGAGTTCTTCCTCTCCACTCGTCTCCCAGTTGTCCCCATACTGAGATTTGTTATACTCATTGTCTCTTTACTTTAGTTTTACCCTTTTTCCTAGTCCATTTATGGCCTGTAGGTACTAATGTCCAGGTGGTAGGTGGCATTTTCAAAACTTGATCTTACCTGCACAGATGTCTTAAATAAAATAAGGCATGTGCTGTAGTCCAGCTGAATTCATGCTGTTGTTGTCTCCATCCCCAAAATGATGTATTGCAGCATGTTCTCTCTCCATTGTGCAGGAGGATTCTGTGGAAAGTATAGTAAGCACTGGGCACTCAAGAGGTTTCACTCTTTGGTGCTCTCAGAGAGTGTGTTGAATGTGCAGAAACTTGCCTCTCTTCTGAATATGTGTGCCAGAAACCCTCTGGTACTTCAGATGCAGAAAAAGACTGGGCATCCTCCATTGCTTACAGAATTTATCCTCTTGTTGGCAGTACAAAATGTTCCCTTTTTACATAATTATGAAACTCTCTTGTGTTTATACATAAGCAAAGAATTACACCCTTTTTGACAATGAGCAGCAGGCCTATCCACTCTATAGATTGTTTTACTGCTTTTCTTTCTTCTTCTTTTTTCTTAAATCAAAACCTTATCCAGCCCCTCAGTAAGCTTCCATTTTAGCCTGACAGACTTAGGTCATTAATCTTCCTGCTGTGGTCTGGAAAATATCCCCAGACTCATTCCCAGATGTTTTGTTCACTTTCTTATCCAAAATGTGCACCCTGTTGGTGAATCTAAAATTTTAACCCGATCATGGGTATTTTCTATTTACAGTGACATTACAAAGATTGTGTTTTTGAGATCACTTTCAAACTCAATGCATAAATAGCTTCCCTAAGTCATGAAGTTTCCCAGTTTGAATTGTCCCAATTTGTCTGCTAAATTTATCCATCACCACCACTAACGCGACACAAACACATACTGGTTTCATTTTCATATTAGTTTGTGTCTGTGCAGGGAGGATGAGAGGTAATTAGCTTGTCTTGGAGGACCAAGACTACTTTGATGAAGACACATTATTTGCTGAGGAGGTCCACTGGAGGAAGATTAAGCCCCCATTTTGAAATCCTCTCAAGCTTTCATTCAGAGAGTAGCTGTTTTCCTATGGGCAACATAGGGGCTGCAAAAATATCTGCATACTATGATGTGGGCCACAAACACTCATTTCTTAGAAATCTGAAGTAAAAAGTCTAGGTTGTTCATCCATGTTCTAGAAATGTGTTTTCTGGTATCATGTTAAAAGTGAAGGCTCTCTTATTTTCAGAGTCTTCATTCTTCTTTGTGCAGTTTGTTACTTTGATTTACTTCCCTAGTCCCTCAGAACAATGGAAAATATTTTAGAATGCTTTAAAATATCCTTGTCTTCTCCATCACAGCACCTCTGTCTGGTTAATGGCTTTTAGAAAGCTATATGTTCTACGTAACGTGTAAATGATATATGACATGTAATTTCATCTTTTTAGTTGCTGTAGCAACATCACACTACACTATGCATTAGTCAGTAGTCCAGACCAGCAAATGTCTTGTTTCTAAAGGATGGCTTACACATTATGAAGACTATTAGAAATGAATACTGAAACAGATAATTGACTATATAAGCAATTGCAGCAGAAGAATGTGCACATGAGAAAGCATTACACTGAATAGGTTTAGAACTGAATCTGTACACTGAGCTCTATATATAAATCTTACAAACATTCCTCACATCCTCTGTTTTCATGCAAGTACATATACCAGTTCTATATGCATGCAATGAAAAAAACCCTCATGCTTCAAAGGCAGGTAAGTAAAGCCCAAGAACCAGAAGTTCTTTGTGATGACCTGTGTATCTCTGCCCTGTAACTGAAATACTCATTTATATGATATCACTGTGTTTGCCGTGGTCCTTCTGTTCCTGTGTACAGTATGATGGCATGATCTGGTCTGCCTCAGGGGGAAGTGAAAGGGGAGCAGTGCAGCAGACAATCAGTACTCCAGATCTTTCAGAGGAGTAAAATATTGATGCTATGGTCATTTGCTGTTTTCCACTAGGAGGAACAGGTTAACGCTTTCTTCCTTCCCTTCCCTAGGATAAACTTTGAGCCACTCTCCTGTGTTTGCTAATCCTCTACACCTTGCAATTTACTCGTTGGTCTGATGGTTTACATTACATCAGAGTTTACTTTTGGGATTTATATATTTTGGATATTGTTCTTTGTGACTTTCATTTTGCTCACCTCATTGTGGAGGTTCATTAACAGGTTGTCGGTAAGTCGTTTACAGACCTTAGATTGAGTCATTTTGTATCCCATTTCTTGTAATTCCTTTTCATGCCTAACTTTGCTCTGCACCCTCTGTCCTTATTCTCTTTCCTTACTCACATATCAGACCAGGCTTGTATTCTTCTAGTTTGGGTCGTTGTGCCATTATTAAATATTTCATCATATCAGAATAACTACGTGTTACTATTCTATATAAAATTATAATGTATAAAAAGAGAAGCAAAAACTAAAATAAATTTTAAAAATTATTTCTTCACCTAAACAAGCCCCCCAAAATGTGCAGGTAGGCCAAGAAAATGTCAAAGTAAGCCTGAGAAGCCTCAGTGCTGCAGACTTGCCAAGTTTAGACAGTCTGCTGCCTGTTGTCACCAGTGGCTATAGTGTGTTTACAGAGCCACAGGGCTACAGTAGAAAACAGCTATGCCATTAGAGAAAAATGGAATTGAATTTGAGATGCAATTTGATCCTAGACCACAGGTGCTGTGATGTAAAGTATCTCTAAACACAAATAAAGAATTAGGAAGCCTAACATTAAATCAGTATGTAGAAACCAAGTACTGATAGTTTGAACGGACATGAATTGTTCAGTTTGCTTGTCAAGTAAATGCAAGACAGCTATGGGAATTATTCAAAGCATGACCATTCTTGAAAGAAAAGTATTGACGCTGTTGTTTCCTTGGTAAACCTTCACACAAATGATTGCCCCATAGTTAACTTTTGTGAGTTACCATTCTTCAGAATGAGAAAGAGGTTGATGATTTGAAAAGAACTTGGTTAGCTTACAATCTTGCTTGAAATTCCGTTCTAATTAGCAAATACTTAACAGTTTTATTTTCAAGGATGATATTGAATGTGTTATTATGTGTGCAGTTTTCACATGGTTTGTCTCATAATTTGTGAGGACTTTTCTTGCATCACATTTTTCCTCTTGTTTGAAGATGTATTGCTGCTTCTTATGCTAGAATCATTCCAATTAATGTTGGCATAAGTGGCAGTGAGATCAGGGGGATATCCTCGATCTTCTGTCAAACTGTTGTTTTGTTTTTCTTTAATTGTGCAAGGTTTTCAGGGATTCTGTTTCATTGAAAACTGTTAATTTGAGTTTTGTGGAGTTTTTATATTTTGCGTAATGAAGCAGAAAACTACTGTGTAGAAGTTAGATGTGAGATGTGTCTCTTCTGCTAATGCTAAATTCAGTGAGATTTGTCTGTCTATACTGAATATGGACAATACAGAACAGAAGAGATTACTCTATCCATGGGGTTGATATAGCAGGTAAAATAACTCAATATTTAACTTAGATGACTGCTTGTCATATTTTTATTACTGGCCATGGTTAGAGATAAGATAAAGGTGCAATAATTTACAAAAGAATGATGTATATGGGTCTTTTTCCTGCAACATAGTAGTAACAAGGGATTGATTAAAAACAAAGTTCATTATTGCTGATCCTTTATGTGATAATTGCAAAATTTAGTTGACTTAATTGCCTGTGTTTGCCAACCACCAATGTCATTTCTGTATCCTTTCAATGGAAAAATCATGGGCTTTCATTCACAGACACTGGAAGATTGAACTAAAACAGAAATAAATTAAGGCTTTGCACTATACAGGGGAAAAAATGAAGGCACCAGTGTCTATTGTTTTGGAATTTGTTTTATTTTATAATTCAAAGCTGGAGATCTTTTTCAGGATTTGTGGAACATTTTAATACTGAATTTGATGTTCAGCATTAAGAGTGGATCCTGGCAATGTCATGGAAGGCAGAAATCTGTAATTAGTAGAGTTTCATTAATAGAGCTGGGTCTGAAGAAATTGAATCTATGCGTTCACTGTATATATTCCTGGTAAATTTCTTTTCCTATTTCATTTAGAGTTACCATTTTTTATTGTCAGTAACACTGATTTTTGACAGCAATAGTTGCTGCAGACACTTTTGTAGGTTATATACATAGTCTTACAGGCAAGTTGGGCTTCTTGCAGTGTCATTGTTAGAGTGTGTCTGAGCTGCAGTAGGTGCAGCCACTCTTCTAGTGTAAGAGTACTTCAAATCCAATGCTTCTTTTGTCACACAGGGTCTAATATCTAGCTTAATTGTAAAGAGACTAGGTAAGAAGAGAATCTCTGTTCTTAATACAGAACCAGGAAATAAATGTTATTCACTGTTTAAATGTACTATTAATAAATAGCTGTGGCTCTTTCTCTCAAAAGAAAAGATATTTATACAAACTTTAAGACATTTTAAAGGTGTGTATATAAGCCAAACCTTATCAAAATTAAAAATTTCCTCCTTTAAATATTCATCTAAGATCAGATATCCTGATCTTGCATCACACCAATCTTAATTATAAGTATTTTAGATAAGATCCATATTCTTCCTGGTACTTTCATTATTAGGTATCAGTATAATCAAACAGAATAGAAGAGGATGCCTTTTTAAATAATGACCTGGAATGTCTAGAAAGACTGGCTCTATTTAGCATGCTGAAAACACGGTTAGTTCACACCAACAGTATAGCTCCTCTTTTCCCAGTTACAAAATACATTCATGGTTTAGGAATGTTCCTGACCCAAAGTAATTTCTTATTGTGTTGTTGAGGTTTGGAGATCAAACACTGGGACCTGTATCATAGAATCACAGAATCACTGAGGTCGGAAAAGACCTCCAGGATCATCAGATCCAGCCATACATAAAAGTGTAACACTAATAGAGCACAAACCTCCCCTTCATGTACCAGTCTCCTCCAGCTCTTCCTTTGGCAGCCCCAGCTGCCTCACAAGCTGGAGACCTTTTCTTTCTGCACAGGATTAACAGCAGGGGCTGCAGGAGGGACTTGATCTGTGCCTGTACCCACCTGCTGAGCCTCTGCTCCCTGCTTTTACTGCAGCTCTTCCTCTAACATGCACAACCTGTAACCCAGTGGAATAAAATCAGTTCTTGGGATCTAAAGTCGGCAAAATTTTTGGACAAGTGGAAACAAACCTAATTCATATCTCTTCCTCTTCAGGGCTGTATAAGATATGCTTTATCAGGCAACAAAAGCTCTTTATTTCATCATTGTATAAGAAGTAGTTGTTATTTTAATTGAAGCTCAATTACCGATCTCTGTATGTATGTACATAGATAAATATATCTTCATCTAAGATCAGATATCCTGGTCTTGCATTACAGCAATCTTAAGTATTTTAGATAAGATCCATATTTTTCCTGGTAGTCTCATTAATGAGAATATCAGTATATTCAAACAGAATAGAAGACGATAACTTTTTAAATAATGACCTGGAAAGTCTAGAATCATACATATCGTATGTACATATCAATACACACATATTTTATAAGTCCTAGTTCATTCCTTATTTATAGTCTTGTTTAAATAAAACCATGTTTAACAAGATCCTGGTATTTCCAAGGATTTTAGGAAGGTGAGGCATCCAGTGACTTGAGTACTTTGTCTCTAATGATGCCACCTTTATTTTAAAGTAACCTTTTTTTCTCTTAGCAACTTGCTCATGTTTTTGTTCATATTTTCTGTGTGGCGGTTCTCTATATAGGAAGAAAAAATGCTTGAAATTTCACATATCATGGTAATGAAAATGAAATATGTTACAGCAAGTTTGTTTGTTCATAGGTATTTTATGTGTTTTCACAGACCTTTTTGACAAACATCTAGATTCAGAGCTGAAAGAGTTCCTGTACTAAGACAGTATTCCTCTGCATAATCTTCAGTGATTTTCTGAAAAAAATTAGATTAAACTGAATGGATCAATGCATTTGTGACCTAGTCCCAGATGTGTTGCATAAAACCTAAAGGAAATATTTTGAAAATTTAAAAACTCCAACAATTATTACCTCTAATACATGTAATTTTTTTGACAGAACATATTTCAGCTCTGTGCTTTAGGCAGCAGTCTTCTGTTGTGGGAAGGGCTGAAGTTTGCATCTGCAGCACAGAATTCCCTGCTGCTGAGATTCACTTTTCATGTCATTTTTTAGGCTACAATCAACCTCAGTTCTTACTGTCAAGTATACTTTTTTATCTACACCTACCTTCTACATGTCTTTCCTAACTAACTTTCTTGATGTTTTTCCCCATAGCTTCTTTAATTTGGTCTGCTGTTTTGCTATCAGAATTGCATTTGTCTACGTGGTCTCTTTCAGCCAATAGGGTATTGGGATAAACAAGACAAGCTGGTGGTTCCTTCTCGTTCTTACCTTGTTGATGCACATTATCCTGTGATGGAGCAGGGCTGCTTGCTCTCCTGCAAAGCAGCTCAGATTGGTGACTGTAAACAGACGAGTGTTTTGTGACTGAGAAGAGTTTTGGTGCTTCTGTAGAGTCACAGAGTGAAAGAAAATACTTTCTTTGTTACCTCATGGTCACAGAATTTATTGCAAATTTGCTTTACAGTGCTGGTGTACATATATCTGAGGGCTTCCTTTCCTGGACATGTAAGTCATTAACAGAACTGTGTGTGTGGTCAAGAGTCAGTTTATGGTTTAAGTAAATAGTGCTTACTTTTATCTAGGAGCATGTGGATGCAGTAAAGCAAAAAGCTGTTGGAGGTTTGAATTCAGCAATGCCTCCTCTCTATGCGAAAAAGGTGACACCTGGAAGTTTATATTTAATGCATGCAGTAATGGTTCAAAATACAAAGACTCCTTTTCCTTACAGAAAAACCCAGCTACTGAAAACAGCTCCTGCATAGAATCTGCTTAAACTAAGCTTCTTTTCCTGCTTCCCCCTCTTCTCCTGAGTCAGTGCACTCAGGCTCTTTATTTCCTTAAAGAGCATTTAAGCAGCTTGTCCTCACCCCTGAAAGACTACACAGCCCTGCTGCAGTTACTCACAAACACCCTCCCTAACCTGTGGCTCCACTCTTTTGTGCTGTCCTGTGTCAAGGTTATTGTTACTGTTGTTTCCATCAAAGACATTCAGGTCAACATAAACTTTGTCTTTCATTTCTTTCTACAGCATAAAAAACATTTAAGGGACAAGTTAATACTTCATCTGCCTGGGACAGGCGGCGAAGGCTTAAATTTATAATCTGAGTGTTGTGGTATTCAGGTTTATTTCTTTCATAGTGGTTTATGTGAAAGACTCAGTGTCAACGTTGTTGGCTTCCAAGAATACTTTCATCAACAGTTATTTCTTCTCCAAGTTCTTCCAAATTCCTTCTTAGTTTTGATTTTCTTCTTGATCCGTCTCAGCTTGTCAGGTGTTAGCTATAGGAATGCATCTCAACCTGAAGTTTGAAAAATCATGTGTAAAAAAGCAAAGTTACACAAATTATTTTTGTCAGCAGCTCATTTAAGAATATTATACTGTGCAAAAACAGTTTGCATGAGTTCACTCCAATTCTTAAAAATCTAACTATACATCATCTTAAAAACAGACTGGAAAAGGTGATTAAAAATGTCAGTTAAAGGAAAGGTTACATTTTTACTTCATCTTTCTCTTTTTAAGCAGGAAAAAAACCATACAGTATTTGTTGTGAAATCTTTGATAGTGAAATAACCTTCCAAGTTTTATTTTCAGCTGTATTCAATGTATTTCACTCACTGTGCCATCATAGAACATGGAAATAATGATAATTTCTGTACAGTTGATAAGGTGTGAGAGAAGTTCTGAAGCTTTTGTGAAATTTGGAAGGGAAAATTGTAAGCTGCATTGACTTTTTTTTAATTTTGTATTGGAAATACCTTTGTAGAGTTGAAATCAGCTGTTTACTATAAAAGATGTACAATTTCTCCACTTATTTATATCAATAGTTCTTTATTTATCTGAATAAGGGGAAGCATTTGAAAAATTAGACCAGCTGATGCAGTAAGTGCATTTTCAGAAAATATAGAGCAGGAAAATGCAACCAGAGAATGGAAAGAACAAGTACATAGGTACTGACATTCAAAAGTAGGGAAGATAGATATTTCAAGAGAGGAATCCCAAGAGATCTTATTTGTTTATTTATGTGATGAAGGGGAAATGGTAAGAATTTGCTTTCAGGTTTTCATTTCAGTTGTTTATATACAAAATAGGGAGATTAATATTTTTATCTTCAAATCTGTTTAATCACTGAAGGTACAACTGGATGCTGTATTACAATATTAGAAATTTTCTAAGCCTATTTCCAGAATTATTTCTTATAAACAGCATGGTTTTATTGAAAATAAAGATGTTACATTTCCCGTGATTTAGAATACATTCTGAGTCAGAGTGGAACTTGTTTAGTTTTTCCCAAGTATTCACAAAGTACGAATATACTCATGTTGTGTGAGGAAAAGGGCATTGCACTCCCCATACAAGCACAAAAACAACATCAGCGGAACTAGCAAGGCTAGTTCCACACAATCAAAAAGAAAAAAATAAGTGAGAAAGCATATAAAAATTTCAAAGCTTTGCTGTATTTTTTGTTGCTGAGTAAGGGCAAGGTGATATCTTTTCTCTACACATCAACCTTAACCATATCCCTCCCTGAGGAAGTAACATCAGCCTCTCACCACAGTGAAGAGAATTATGAATGTGCTCCCAGGGCCGTGGGGAGGTATCTCCAGCCTTAGGATCTTAGGGGCTAAGAACAATGAACTGATAATTAGTACCTGGTATAACTGCATTCATTTCAATAGCTGTATACCTGAACATTTATTGTCAGGGATTTTATTGAACAGGCAAACAGTCTTCCTCTAGCAGGCCAATGTGGCATCTCCTCTAACGGGAGAAAGTGTCATGAAAACAAATGCACTAGAGATGGGAACATGCAGCTCCCATGAAAATGACAGAGAAAAAATGCATTTCCACCTATGGTAATCTTTTTCATCTGGAATGACAGGCAGCTGCATCAGGCCAAGCTCTTTGTAGTCTCTCCGATTTCAGAATTACTTATTTCCCAAGCATGAAATGTTCTTGAACTATTTCTTTTGAATAAGTTTTGTTAAGTTTTGTTTTAGCAGGGGGTTGGCTGCTTTTTTTTTTCCCCCCTGCTTGTTCTTGTGCAGTTTTTGGAATGTTCATCCCAAACTGGCTAGGGAAGGCTGATAATACTACACCAGTCTAAATCTATAGTCCTTTCCTGAGCCTATAATAAAATCCCAGATTTAAAGGCTGCTTCATTATCAGCCGTTTGTCCTGAGTGTGTGAGGTGTGAGAGCCCACAGGCTGGCTCACAGTCTGTGCTGAACCCCTGGTACTGTTTATTCTCCCTACTGAGTCCACCTACTTCATTTGCAACAAAGTGAATTTCTAACTGCATCCATGCACAGCCAATATGAACAGGCGAAGTCAGAATGCACGGTGTAACAAGACTAGTAATTCAGTATCAAAATATGACTTGGTAATTGTCTCACACATAACTGCTTTTAGTATTTTAGTGGGGTTTTAGATCTGTTTGCTTCCTAGTTGACAGTTCTATGGAAGCTGATGAAATTTCTATTTAATAAAACTTATTACAGAAAAATTAAACAAAATTGTTTCAAGTTAAGACTGCTTTGAAGAAACAGCAGTAGTTCATTAGAATTCATTTTCACGATCTATTTCAATTTTGTTTCCTTTTATAGAAATATAGATATTCATGTTAGGTTGGTCTGGAATACCCTGTTTCACATAGTCAAGTGCTTTTTTCTTTTTTTCCTTGATTGTTCACACTTAGCCAAATGTGATGAAGGAACTACACTTTTTGTTTCACACTTTTCATTTGCTTCCAAGATGGAGAAAGGGCAGCAAACATCATAGAAGTAATACGCAATTACTGCATCAGAAAGCCTAAAATTCAGAAAACTGCTCCAGGAAAGTAAAGGGTTTGGATTACAACCAGACAGTGACAATAGGACAGTAGAGCTATAAACAGAAGGGATAAATACAGGCCTCCATTTTGATGCCAGTCTTCCAGTACCTGCAGGGAAGTTACTGGGAGGATGAGGGCAGGTTCTCACTTTAGTGCATGGTAGGAGAGCAAAAGACAACAGGCATATGTTGAAACAAGAGAGGTCCTAACTGAATATCAGGTACTGCTTGTTCACCCTAAGGACAGTCAGGCAGTGGAACATGTTGCCTCAGAGGTGTTGTGCGGTACCCATCCTTTGAGATTTTCAAGCTGTGAATAGATAAACCCAGAGCAACATGTTGTGGTCTCGTGGGTAAGTGCCTTCAGCAGAGGATGGATTAGAGATCCTCCAGCATGAATTATTCTTTAATTCTGTGGGTTTGTGCTGCTTTGCTAAACCTTAAAAGTCCCATGAAATTCAGGTGACACTGCTGCGTCTTTCTACTGCTTTTGTTTTCCACTTTTAGTGCACTTTTTACAATCTGCTTCCATACAGACACATTGTCTTTTTCTGTGTTCAGCATTTCCTGAATTAAATGATTCCTGCATGTGTGTCCCACACAGGTACCTCTGCTCTTTTAATCCTTCACTAGCAGTGCTCTCAGTAAGAAGTACCTTGTACTTAACTGATCTTTTCAGTCTTGGCAATGAGATTTACCTGTCATGTCTAATTTAGGGTAATTTAACACATGCAGGAGAATATATGGATGTCATGCTTCCTAATCTTGCAGGTTTGTTTACTCAAACTTTTAAGCTGCAAATGTTCAGAGGATCTCATGGAGTTCTAATCAATTATGTACTTGGTTTTCCACATTCCACATTAAACAGCTGTTGTAAGTCTAGAGTTAAGGTCACCTAGCTTTATTTGGGTTTTTACTTGTGTTCAGGCAAACAGTATTGATTACTCTTCAAGAACATTTTTAGAACACGTTTTTAGAATGTTTCTTTTGAAAGGAAAGTTAAACAAATACATGCTTCTGCATGCCTAATTTAACAAACAGAAATAGTTGGCTAATTTCAGTCTACCGGGATGGCGACACCACAAGTCCTTATATGCAAACTTTCAAAGTTTAATATGCAGCTTGTGAAATAGCAATTAATTGCCAAGTATTTGATATCTATCTAAAAAAAAGGTAAGTAATTTTGTCCGTTTTCCCCTACCACAGTCTTTTCTTTCTCAGCCTCCCCTCCCTTCTGCATTCTCACATGTACAGACACACACGACAGGAGTGTTTTTACCTTTGTCTTCCACAGTTCTACTACTGCATGCCCTCTCTCTTAATTCTCTGCAGGGATCTGTTTTTGATCCTCTTGCATTCTCCCTCCACATCTTACTCTGCATTTCATCTGAATAGACAATTCCATCTGTCTTCTCTGTAGTGATTGCCAATGAATCTACATCTCCAAACTTTTCCTTCTGACTTTTGTCCAAACAAAACTACTGGCCTGTCTCTTTCACACTTCTTTGTGAATTTGTCACCAGCAGGGCAAGCTAGAGAAGGCTCGAGGACAGTTCCTAATTGGTCATGCAAACCTCTTTGTTTTTCATGTTCTTCCTTAAGTTCTGTAGCAGTCTCAACCACCCTGCCAGTTAAGCAAGTAATTTTTCACATCTGCATTCAGATCCAGATTATCTTGCACATTCTTATGCATTAATATTCTAAAGTATTGTATTTCCTTCCCTCAGATCTCTTAATGTATTTTACATTAAGCTGCCACTAAAATAAAGGGAAAATTTGAGCAAGGATCAAATCCAAGTACCTTAAACATGAACCTATAGTTAGAGTCTGTCCTAGTTACAATTTTTCTATCACTTTAACTGTTGCATTCATAGCCAGAATGGAAGCAAGAGGACTAGAGAACAATTCTAGCCTAGATTACTATATGTCACCAGAAAAAAGATATTTGGGACTGGTTTCCCTAGAATGAGGTGATAATTTAACTTATGGCTCCTGGTTTCTAGGCAAATGACCAAAGAAGTCCATTCTCATCCAAGTGAGACAATAATTTGTAGTCCACAGGTTTTTTAAAACCTATGCCCTCTTTGCTTGGGTGGCAACCCATAGAAAGAGAACTGCATGATCAGAGTGAAGAGAAACGGTTACAGACTTACCAGAAAAATAAAATTAAACTTAAAAATCATGATTGAAGATTTGAACCATGAAACTGCTATTGGTTTACTAAGGAAGTGAGGTTAACTAATCTCACAATCTACAGACCCATCCCTTCAAATACTTTATTATGCTGTTGTCCAGTATAAGTCATCTAGAAAAGTAGGTACAATTCCCAAGGCTAATATAAATAATTTTTTTTTCTGAGAATTGTCAAATGAATGGAACAGACATACTCTAATTAGTGTTTCTGCTGATGTGAAAGGAAGACTGTGCAGAATTTATTTAACATGGGGTTCCTTTTGCTGAAAGCCTGTTAGACTGTCAGCATATGCATGCTGGCCGTTCAAGCCAACTTATGTAGAAGCCATTCATTGACATAAGTTTATCTCCAGCCCTGCCATTGCCTTTCAGTCTCTTGGCCAGTGAAGTATAATAGAGGTTGTCAGAAAGAAGGAAGCTGGTGTTAAAGTGGCAAGGTGAAATAATTTCTTAGAAAATTAGGCTTTTTTAGTTCCACTGCATGGAAAAACATGTTTTTTTCTTCCAGGCTGGTCTCAGCTTTAAACATGTGTTATTGACGCGTTTCAGAGCTTAACTTCTGTTGAGTCAGTATTGCAAAACTGTTACTAGGGGAGCTTTTGTTCTCACAAAATTACAGACTTACTATATTCAAGGGCACAAAGTGTTATCAGTGGCCAAGAAGTGTTCAGTGTGGCTGAGTGTGTAAGGGATAAGTAATGTCCAAAGCCACTCATCATACCCTGACACCATCAACAAAGGTCAATACCACTGTGTAGAATGGAATTATTTGAAAACAATTTTGTTTCATACCAGCTGGCTGTGATTCAAACCTCATCTTCTGGCTTGAGAAGAGGGATGGTACATTAATCATTACAACAACCAAGATGAGTATTTTCTTCCTCTATGCTGCCATGGTAGAGCTGGCAGAGAGCCCATTTCCTCAATTCACAATGTCCTTAGTCAGTGTATTGGTTTTATGTGAGAAGGGTTTCGTAGCAGGGGATGACAGGGGTGGCTTCTGTGAGAAGCTGCCAGAAGCTTCTCCTATATCTGACAGAGCCAACGCTGGACAGATCCAAGATGGACCCACCACTGGCCAAGGCTGAGCCCACCAGCAACAGTGGCAGCACTGGGATAAAAACTGCTGCACATCCACAGTTGGGAGAGAGGAGTGAGATCGTGTGAGAGGAACAGCTCTGCAGACACAAGGTCAGTGAAGGAGGAGAGAGGGAGAAGGTGAATTCTGAGGCAGCTGTGGCCCTGCAGCCCCTGGAGGTTCATGGGGGAGCAGAGATCCACCTGCAGCCCCTGGAGAACCCCACACTGGAGCAGGGGGATGCCATCAAAGGAGGCTGTGACCCCATGGGAAGCGCTCCTGGCAGGACCTGTGGCCTGTGGAGAGAGGAGCCCACCATGGAGCAGGTTTGCTGGCAGGACTTGTGACCCCACAGGGGGCCCACAGTTGAGCAGCCTGTTCCTGAGGGACTGCACCCTGTGGAGGGGCCTATGCTGAAGCAGTTCATGATGAACTGCAGCCCATGGGGAAGACTCATGTTGGGCAGGAGAAGTCTATGGAGAATTGTCTCCCATGGGAGAAACCCCACACTGGAGGAGGGGAAGAGTGTGAGGAGTCTTTCCCGTGTGATGAACTGACCACAACCCCCACTCTCCATCTGACTACTCTGCTGGGTGAGGGGGAAAAGTAGAGAAATTGAGAGTGAAGCTGAGCCCGGGTATAAGGGAAGGGCTGGGAGAAAGCGCGTTAAGATTTATTTCTCATTATCCTCCTCTGAATTGATTGGTAATATATTAAACTCATTTCCCTAAGTCAAGTCTATTTTGCCTGTGGCAGTAATCGGTGAGTGATCTCTTTCTGACTTTTTCTGGACTCAGGAGCCTTTCCTAGTGTTTTCTCGCCCGTGATCAGCCGAGCAGTAAAGTGACAGAGCAGCTTTGGTGGGCATCTGGCGTCCAGCCAGGGCCAACTCACCACAGTCAAGTGCTCCACCCAGACATGATAACTTAGTACCATATTGATCATAAAAGTAGGGGGCTGTGCTGGGTTTTAGTGTCAAATATAATTGTGTAAGTAAAACTGCAGGAAAAACAGGCCTGCATATTTTGTAGATGCTATAAAGAACAAGGACTTGAGCTCACCAGCAAGAAGATGTGTGCTATCAATTTAGGATTTTTATAAAGTGATTATCATTAAGACATTCTGGGATATAGTTTCATTGCAATCAGTGAAAATTACACCGAAATAGAATTGCCAGGCATGCAGTTCTTTTTAGGGGTTACCAACCTGAATGCTAATGGAGGGAAAGAAAAAAATACCAAGAAATGACAAAGCTTTTATTTTCCATGCAGTTAGCCAAAGACAAACAGATGAACTTTCTGAAGAATGACAGTTTGTTCCCAGGTTGAGAATTTATATTACTTATTTAATGGTTTGGCTGTAAAGTCAAAAATAAAGTGGTTTGTAAAGGAATTCAGTCATTGGCTGATGCCTTTGTTATGAGCAGATTTCCTCTAAAAAAGGAATCAGATTTTGACTAATGGAAAAAGATCATATAAAAGAAAATAGAAGATTCAGGATTAGAACCAGAGTTTTCTGAACCTCCATGCCAGTTCTTATACATATGTGCCAGTGGAAAATGAGCATTGCAGAGCTCCAAAGCAAAGCTCTTCTCAGAGCTGGCCTCATTATCTCTCCCTGTCTCATTCAATGGAATTAGTTGTATATTTCAGCTTCATTTTTCAAGTATTGTCCTGAAGGGTTAAACAGCCTGAGGTTAAAGCACCTGGAGTTCTATCTGGGGCTCCCTAGTAGAAAAAAACCATGGACATCCCACAGTAAGCTCAGAAAAAGATGTCTAAGGTAATAAAACAGATGGAATTGTTCTGCCAGGAAAAGAGAAGGTTCAGGGAAACTTCATCAATGGGTGAATGGGAAAGTAAAGTAGATTAAGCCAGGCTTTTCTCGGTGGCATCCAGGGAAAGGGCAAGAAACAGTGAGCACAAACTGAAGTATAGGAAAATCCACTTAAACATAAGACAAAAGCTTATCTACTGTGAGGGCAGTCAAACAGGGGCAAGGGCTGTCCAGAGAGGTTGCGGAATTTCTGTCCTTGGAGGTATTCAAAGCCCAACTGGACATGATGCTGAGCAAACTGCTCTGGTTGACCCTGCTTTGACCACTGGGGGGGACTAGACAGTCTCCAAAGGTCTTCTAACTTCATCCATTCTGTGATTCCTTGAAATGTTTGCTAAAATTTCTGCCACTTGGATATTTTTTTAATTATTTAAAAAAATAATCATTACTACCAATAATTCATCCCATGAATAATCCCTTCAATCTAAAGTCCTCAAAGTATCTTGGAAACATTCATTTCAATCAACATGGAAATTGTAGTTAAAAAGACATACATCTCAGTGAGATGCCCACTCATTTTGCAGACGGACAAGGGATGTCCAAGATATCGGAGACTCAGCTATTGGAAGGGATGGGAGCAGAACTCTGGAGCTGAGTTCTAATTCTGCCTGTTCCTTAGCAGAACATACAGATGCTTTCTGATACTCACTTCTGTCTTCCCAGCCTCTAGGATGGTATCTGGAAGACTTGGTGTCCAACATGATTCTTTGCTCTCAATTTTTTTTTTCCTCTTATGCAGAGTTTTGTGTTCCAGAACATGAACTTCCACAGTGGAAACTACAAATAATGCCAGATCTTATGCAGCAGCAGCACATGTCTAAACCGTGACTCTAGTTTCAAAGGTTTTGAAAAAAATGAACATTCCTACCAATTTCACTTGCAGACAACCTGAAGAATTTTATCTCATTTTAACAGTTGCTGTCTGTATTTGTGCACTGATTTTTAACATAGTTATTGATATTATTGGTGCAGCAGTGCATCCTGCTGGTTGTTTACATCCACATTTGATGCGTTTACCTCATAATCTGTATTATTTGCCTGTCATGATACCAAAAGAACAAATTTCCCATCCCTTTGAGTTTCTAGTAAAAAATTGATTGTATGTATTTAATTCAGTGAGTGGCAAAAATGCATTAATTCAGTGATATAAAACTGATTGCATATTAGAGTGTATACTAGTGAATTTAATTCCATAGCAAAACAGACATTGAGAATCTGCTACTAAGCCTTCAGATTCCTGAAGAGTAAAGGGTCATACTTTGTATAGCAGTGTGGTTATTACTGTGTACTTGTTGACCTGGAGATTTTCTGTTTGTCAATACTGTTGTATACATATAATTGTGAAACTCTTCTAGGTATACACAGGTTAAAAAAATAAGGACTCTTGCTCAAGTCAGAGGTTTTGAGACCTAAAGAAGAGGCTGTGACCTTTTCCTTTCATATGCATCTATATTACATCAGTGAAAACATCAGTGTTTTCAAATACCTGTTTCACCTTTCAAGGAATGAATTTTGTTTACATTATTAAAGAGCTGATCAGTGAGAGTGGGAAGCTGAAATAGTGGAGTGGGTTTTGAAATGCGGGGTGTATCAACAACTTGCAGAACCACTGTCCTTTTTCATCTCTGGAGGAGGAATGTTACAGAAATCTCTATTAAAAGCACTGTCCCCTTGATTTCTTTTCATATCAAAGATTAAGTGGGCTGTGAGTAGTGGCTAAATGTTGCTGTGTTTATTTAACCTTCCAAAGCTGGGGTCTATCTCTTACCTGGACAGAGTAATGTCATTCTGACTGCATTTACGGCTTCCTCAAAGGGCAGCAACATATCCATACATGAGGTTGGTGACTGTGTGTTCAGATCTGTATGCCTGTGGCTGACTCTCAGTCTGCATGATTTTGGATGCCTGTACATCCAGAGGAGTTCACACTGTGGTCCAGAATGGAGAACTGAGGTAGGCTGTAGGCTTCTGAAGCAGTTTAAGAACAACGCGGAGGTGGCTGTTGAACTGAAAGTATTCTTACGTGTTTGTTACTCAGCAGCATTTAACTGCAAAGAATTGATCTGTATTATTGAACAGCTAATAATTTTTGTACCAATCAACATACTATGTAGAATATAGCTATGCAAACATTTAAACATAGATGAGGCTCTGAAAGTGACATAAAATGAACTCTAAGAAAGCTGAGTTTAAAAAGCAGAAAAATGTTATTTACAACCCAATGGAATTCAATGACTTACTTGGTCTACTTATTTCTAAAATGTATGCTTACATCTAAAAATTTCAAAGTGCCTCAGTTACCCGTCTATACTGCCTGCAACAGATTTGCCCTCTTAATGTTCTATTGCTATTTGTGTCTTGAAAGACCATCTTCAGCCAACCCTCAAAACCTGTTCTTCATCCAGACAGCAACTTCGCAAACTGAGTCCCCTACTCTCTCTGATCTGCACCTGGGACAGCACTCTGTAAGGCACAAGGAAAATTGCCTCTTCTATGCACTTTCATGGCTTGTTCTTAGAGCCTTAGTATTCTCTGTGCACTTAAGTCCACAGAGAAGCAACAGAGTTGGTGAAAGGTCTAGAGAGTAAGGCCTATGAGGAATGCCTGAGGGAGCTGGGGGTTTATCCTGGAGAAAAGGAGGCCCAGGGGGGATCTTATCACTGCCTACAACTCCCTGAAAGGAGGGTGTAGCCAGGGGGGGGTTGGCATCTTCTCCCAGGCAGCAAGTATTGACAAGGTGAAATTGTCTCAAGTTGTGCCAGGGAAGGTCCAGGATGCACATCAAGAAGAATTTCTTCATGGGAGGGGTTGTCAAACATTGGAACAGGCTGTTCTGGGAGATGGTGGGGTCACTGTCCCTGGAGTTGTTCAAGAAATGACTGGACATGGTACTCAGTGCCATGGTGTGGTTGATAAGGTGGAGATCAGTCACAGGTTGGACTCAGTCTCAGAAGTCTTTTCTGATCTGTTTTATTCTGTGTGCTGGTGTTCATCACCCAAGACTGGTCTATTGACAGCCTTGTCAGAGGTGTAACCATCTGCAGGATGCACAAATTTCAAGTGGAAGCAGACTTTAAGGGAGTTAGAAACCTGAAGTGTTTTGGCTCAAGGTTTCTACCATGCCCAGTTAAAAAGAAAAGTAATTTGAATTGAATGTGAAAGTCTGGTGCCAGGGATTTAACAGTGTCAGATCAAATATTCAATATACTGTCAATGGGGTAAATCAAAGAGTAATTAAAAGAGGAATTTAAAACATAATTGTGTTAGTCTTCAGTGATTTTTCCCTTTAAATGATATAAAATATGCTGTGACCTAGGGCATGAAGCCAAGCCGATTCAGACATGAATATAAAGGCATCACTGAAAAAGTAACTTGAAAAGATGCAGGTAATAATAATGACTAAAGGGTGGATCCAAGTTTCAATAGAAATTACTTTTATATCAACAGAAAAGGTCAGCCTTTATGCAAGCAAGGATTTAAAAGCCTTGCTGTTATTACCTCAAGTAATACCCACAGTTACAGCATTTTTCCTCCTGCCATTTCATAAATGTCAGCATAAGGTTTTTATTCCAGGGATTGTGGAAGAAATATAGTGGATTACAAACACAATTAATGTTTTTACCATTTGAAGTATGATTGGGTAACTGGGTGCCTACAAAAAACCTAAAAATTAAAGTTGATTGTGTTGGGATATGAAACAAAATGGATTGATGGTAATTACAGAGGCTGACAATTGATTTCTAGTGATCTAAATTACCATGCTTAAAATGATATCATTTCTTACTAAAATTTCCTAGTTTGCTGCAATGTACCATGAAGTCCACACTACAGAGGGCAAGCATGAATGTTTCTCATGCTTATGTCTTTTCTTTGATTCCTTGTAGATAACTTCTAAAATGAGTGTCATTGCTATTTCGGATTTATTAACTTCAAATTTGGCAACGGATGGGGGCATTATGATTTTGTGAGATAGCCTTTGTAGGATTAAAAGATGCAGATCTGACATTTCAGATGCTTGGGCATAAAAAATGTTAATCTTTGTCTACCTGCAGTTATTGAAAGTTTTAATTTTGGTTTCAGTTTCTTTTAGGTGAAAATCAGATGGTTTGACTTGCAATTAGCTCTGAAATGACCACTGCAATACCCTCTTCCCACCTTCCCCTTTGGCTTCTAAATTGAATGTGGATCTATAATCTTGAAGAGACATGCCATTTCAAAGCCAGAGGACTCCAGTGTTGACTCCAGCATTCCAAGGTTAAGTCATTACACAGTGTAATAAGGCCTATAAAACTTGGCAATTACTGTACACACCATAGGTTCAATCTGAGACTTTGTGCAAATAAGAAATTTCACAGCCACTGAAGCTATACAGTACTCAGTGAATCAAGAATATTTGCTGAAAACACAAGTGTAGCCTGATGCATTGATACACGTGCTAGCCAATATTTCTTCATTTCATTTTTCTTTCACCAAATAGCAGAAGTGTACCGAAGAAAAGTGTTAAAGTAGATATTGCTGTAGTGTAATCCTTGAAACATATTCTTCTCCAAACTGTTAGGTAGCTATTTGTTCATTATTTAACCAAGAAGTGTGAGAACTCCACAGAGGAGTAGGGCAAACTGCTACATTCATGTTAATGTAATTGGGCACATTTTTGTTACAGCAGAGGTAGGAGAGAAGCATTCTTTTGTCTAAAATGGAACACTTTCCATAGTCTGAAACCTACTATCCCATAGTTAATTGATCTATTTGCAAAGCTGTTTGTTTGCCTTTGTTGCACAGTGAAGCTTTCTCTTTCTTTGCAAAATGAATTTCTTCAAATAGATTTCTTGACACATTTTAAGTTATGGTTAGAGATGCAAATATTACCATTCATCACTAGGAGACACAGTGCTGTCATTGCAGTACCTAAGGAGCTGAGCAAATGAGTTAATGAATGAATGGGTTAATGAATGAATTCATTAATGAATTTACCTTTAACCTCCAGAGTTTGCAGTGTTAGTCTTTATTCTGTAAACAAGTACATAAAAATCTCACAGTCTGCAGCCTCAGGGTCATTTCCTTATACTTCAAAACAGGAAAGGAAAAATCTAAACCACAAGTCTCCGTAGCTGAGAATCTCCAAAGCTTAGTAACCTGGGTTGAAGATGGGGAGTAGAGCAGGTTAGTGCTATACTTCATTCAGTTTATATATTCATCCTGAAGAAATCGTAAGGAAAATTTGTACTCCTGATCAAAGGGTGAATTCAATTCCCTCAGAATGCATATTGCAGCTTTTAGGAACTTCAGTATTCTTCCACTGCTAAACTATTTTTTTCTTTTTCTGCAAGATGACAATTTGTGTAGAACTTAACAGGGTTGTGATAGAGCAGTATTCACACTGTTTCTGGTTTAGCATGTGGAAAAGTTCACAGTAACTTGAACATTTGACTTCCTGTAATAAGACTCTCCTGATGAGGATGCTGTGTGTTTTCTGCTGACATTAGAGATAAATGCCACCTATATAAACTCCTGTAGAGAACAATCTGTTTATAAAATGTGTTAAACACAAGTCTACTCATGAGTTAGGTACCCGAGGAGATCCATAAAATGCCACCAAGATTAGAGCTAGGCATGATAAAGGTTCTTCTCTGCATATCCAAAAAGGGGTATAATGCTCTAAGAGTGCCAAAAGATTAATTATTTTAAGCTCAGCACACTGAAGGCCGAAGGTTTACTATTGTTGTGTTCCCATTATTGCCTCCAATTTCACTTAAATAACTGATTTTAGATGTACCAGGATAATATTGTTTCAGTCCTTTAGCTAACCAGTGTGCCACTTATCTGTACACGGCATCAGTGGTGGCCTCTAGCATGCAACCATAAAGCTCTTTTATCAACAAGTTTGAAGCTTAGGCAATATGTTTGAAAAATGTTCATGCTCACTAATAGGACATTAAGTGTTTTTATCAGTTTGATTGGAGTATTAATTTTTGGTAATTGCATTCTTTTACAGAATAACTCTACAGTCACTTAAACAATTCAAGTGTAAATGTACAATAAGTACTCAGAAAAATACAAAGAAACAGTTATTTTTACAACCTCATACTGAGGACCTCATGAGAAAGAGAACACTGAAACAGAAAACAATTGTTATTCTGTGCTCCCACTGATACTGTTAATTGCTGAACATATTTGTGATTGAAGAAGAAAATTCACTCCCCTGCAGCCAGGTTCTTTCTCTTAGAGTCATACCACAGTCATAAAGCTTTGAAGAGAGACTCCAGACCCACATGCAGCCAAAATGGGCTGTCTCACTACGAGGGAATAAAGAAACTGCTCTAGAGGTAACGTCACAGCTCTGTTCAGCACTGCCCCGCTGATACTTGCAGGTACTAGGATGCAGGACATGCTTCTCCTCCACCCAACCCTGCAGCCTGACTTCACCAAGAAAAGGCTATTGGGGCTTGGAATCCAGTGGATGGAGCTTTGCAACTCAAATGGGTTCATGGAATACATTCAAAATTACAACTTCATCTGACATTCTACTGCCTGGTCCCAATGGATTATTTGTTATTTCCCATTTCTGTGTCATTCCTCATTGTCTTATTCCCACTAACCTCTCACACTTATTTCCATTACTGTGTTTCCTTTACTACATTCAAAGTCCTGTTCCTTTGCTTTATCTAAACTTTTTGTAATTTTTGTCTCTCTGCAATAAACCTTCTCACCTCTACACCACCTTCCACCAGAAATGTCAAAATAGCAAGATTTTCATGCCATTGCATTGTTCATTGAAATTCCATGTATAATTAAAGATTATCAGAAATTTTTCATCATAACATGATTTTATTGGAAAAATGGAAAAAACTGCAAATATTTTATTAAATTTCAGAAAATATTCCACTGTAAAATTTCAAAACAAAATGCTTTATGTTGATATTTGCTGATACTTGTTCATTTTAGAATTTTGAAAATTTGCATACATTGGCTTTGGTTGAAAAAGAATTTGTGACATTTTGAAATGAATTTTCTGAAACTGATCCTTCATAGGCAGTTTCCAGTTTATGTGATATTTTGAAAATATTTTACCAATAAAATAATCCTTAGTCTCAAACCAAAAATATGCAAGTTTTGACCTGCTTTTTAAATCCCTTTCTTCCACGCTGTATTATTAATTGGCTACTTACATTTTCAGTTCTTAAAAGCAGAAACTCTTCATTTTACAGTACCTAAGCAGGATTCTTTGTTCTCAGGACTATCACAATAAATATGATTTGAATAATGATTGTTTGATGTAGAAATACTTGGATGAGAGTCATTGTTCTGGTAACTGCAGAAGGTTAAGGTTTACTCTATCATGATCCTTTCCAATCAGTGATATGATGAAGCCAGTGTTTATGGCACTGTTGCAACTTTGGTAAAATACACATTTTATGTCAGTCACATTATGTAGGGACACGCCACTAGTTCATAATATCATTTCCTGATGAAGGAAGTAATGAAAGCAGAATAAATTTGCTGGAAGGATAGAATTGTATGTTTTGATGCAGTACCAAGTAGTAGAAGATTCTGTTTAACCAGTCTTGAGTCAAACAGTGTTCCCAGCATGCACACTCTCAAACAGATTCCTGTCCTCTCTAAAGCAGGAATCCTTTATTGAGCTCTGTCTTTAAACTACATTTCACCTTATGCTGTGGTTAAGTAACTGCAAACATTATTTCTGCCATATTCAGTTGCAGGTTATTAATGCCCTTTAAAATATGCACATAAAAAAAGTCCCGTTCCTTTGTAATGGCATAACGTCTAGCTGCCAAATAACTTCATGATACTTTTATTGCTCTGTTTAGCTTTACTGAAATGTAGCCAAACAAAAGATTACCCTGCTAGCTGAGTAATATATCTTCCCACCTGGTTTCTGGGAGATACAGACTACTGCTATTGTTAGTTAGAAAATACTGTATTTTGTTTCAAATTGTTTAGAGAGATTTTGGTAGAAATAGTATGATCAAGTTAGTGATTTCAAAGTTAGTTACTCAATGGATAAGTAGTGTTTATTGCTCTGGCAGATAAATTGCCCACTGAAGAGCATCTAAATTCTTTCTTCACAGAATAGTGTATTTGGAGTGGATAGCAGAGGGTAGGTAGTTAACAAAGTAGGGGGTTTTTGGTAAAACATTGCTTTGTGTGTTAGAGTCAGCTCAGTGTGTTAGAGCCAGCTCAGTCAGGTAGTCCCATAGATGTGAGGCTGCTGTAGGACAATATCCTCAGTTTCTGCTGTAGCAAAGCTGAGCAGCCACTCCCAGTGGGTAGGTGCATGGACACAAAACCCACACAGAGGCCACGCACATCCCCTGTTGTGTAGATCTACATATATATGTGTGCATTTGCACATAAAGACATGGATCACTCTAGTAGCTACTTTTAGATGTTTAGCTGATCTAGTAGCTGGTCCCAGATCCTCTGCTGTCTCCAGCTGTGGGGGAGCTGCATTTAAACCTGGAGGTTTGCAATCTGATTCTTTCTTCATTGGCTAATCCAGTTGAAAGTTCACTGGCATTGAAAGGTACCACTCGCAACAGTCCATACAGGCAGGAGATAGAAGTGGGGTTTAATGAGAGTGTAGGGTTGACTACAGTGATCAGGCACTCATTTCAGTCTGACAAGCCACCAGTTTATACTGAACTGAACTGTTTATACCCCTTAATTTCCCATTCTTGTTTCTCCCCAGTCCACTTTGAACCTTTCTTTTTCTCCCCGGAACCTTTTCCCCCACTGCATCCCTTAGTAAGTGTTCTGCCTCCTTCAGTGAATGAGTCACGTGGGAAAGGGGTTTTGTTTGGTGGGCTGCACACGAGGACAATGGTCTGACTGTGCTTTAGTAGTCAGGTGTAGCTCATTCCCTGCATGCAGTTTTCACTGGTAAGGCTGCTAGAGTTCCTCCCCCAGCCCTCTCAATTTTTATCTGATCGTGTCCTGGCCTGTGCAGATGTTGATTAGCCTTTAGTCGAGTAGCCTAGCACAGTCTACGAGTAAATTTAAGCTGCATCCGAAGCTCATTGCAACAAAATTTTGTTTCAAATAAATAAAGGAAAGCATGTACAGTATTTTGCCACTGTGTCTATCACTCTCAATATTTAAGTGTGTTTACTTAGAGTATTAGTATCTACAGCAGATAATAAAAAGAGTGATCTTTCTTTCTGTTTATGTTTTAGGAATAAAGTACTGATACTTTTGGTAATATACAATTCTTGGAATTTTTTTTAACTTATCAAGTAATCTGGCATTCATGAAAGAGAGGAATAAAAAGATTCTTCACATGCATGAATCCTCTAGGTAGAAAATTTGATTTTATACTTTGTGATTGTGCTATATATCAAAAATACTTAAAATTACTATAAGAAGGTAATGACTGAGTTGGGCTTAGTAGTTGGTAGACGTGAATGTACATCATATTTCAAGTTCTAATTTAAATTCTAGTTTTCAGTCTCTCAAATTTTACTCTTTAGATCTTATTATTTTCTTTTCTGTAAGAGACTGCTGTAAAAATAAATCCTGAAATTATGGCTAAACATACAAACCACCAGAGAAGAAAATGGAATATTCAGGAGATGTGAGATTTGTAAAGAAAGATTACTACTGTTAGCTAAATCATTAGCTTTGATTTAGTGGGAAAACAAAGGCAGTAGATGTGGTATTTAGTAAAGAAAAGAAAAATGGTAGAAAATTATCAGGTTTTAGCTTTTGCTACACTTCTACTATGAGTCTGTTGGTCATTCTTTACCTTGGTTCCCCATCTGTAAAGTAGGGATAATGGTAATTTCTTCTTCTCTTGGCTTTTTATTTTTTTTGCCAGTTTAGATAATGAGAGTTTTTAAGAGAATTTCAAGTTCAGTTCTGTAAAATCAATAGGAATTAAGAGCATAAATACTATGATGGAGATGTAAGGGTCTAAACTATTTTCAAGAATCTGGAGGTTTGTGATTTTTCTTTTTCAAAATTGACTCAAGTCTTTCAGACTGCGGAACATATCTCCATGAGTGAGGAAATTTGTTCCATTCATCATCACATCTTGACTACTAAGCAAAGAAAGGACTGCCAAGAGTTGTTAGGAGGTGATTTGTTTAAGAGAGAAATTTAGGAAAAATATATTATAAGCCCATATATAGGCTTTTCAGGTGAAATCTAAAAGTCCTTGCCTTTGTTCCCATTTTATGCAACACAGAATTATGTAGTCCTTAGTCCCAGTAAATTAACTAGGTTCCCTTGCATAGCCAGCAGCAGGTACTAAGCTTCATCACAAAGTACACCACAGAACCTATGTGCTTAAAGTAGCTGGCTGGAATCAGTCATGAAAAATTCAGATCAGAAACATGCCTGAACTCCTTATCTTTTCTGGAGCCTGTACATCACCACGAAGGCAGTACTGGATGCCTGAGGCATTCAGAGACATCCAATTAGAGCTTATTCAGAGAGGGAATGCAGAGCTCTGGTCACACTGCGCATCTACAGCTTTTAATTTGCAGTATAATCCCAACCATCACTGTCAATCAGAAACACATCTAGACATGATGCTCAAGCCATGGCTAGGAACATGTTTCTATATTGGCATTTGTGGTCTCTGTGTGAGAGGGCAGATTTCTGCCATGTCCACAATACTGCTGAGTGTTCTGGATGGTCTAACCGGCCGTCACATTCTTGCTTTATTGAGTTCTTTATTTGTATTTGGTGTCATACTGCTGTAGTTCAGCCTTTCAAATGATAATGAACTATGGTGTTTTGAGAACTCTTTAAACTGCTTTCCCCCAGGCCTGAAAGATGAACATTGTTTATCATCATGACTAATGGAAATGTCAAACTTTTTCAGTAGAGATTGGTAAAGTACTTTTGGCTTTTGATTTCTTTAGCCACAGAAGCAGAACTTGTGTTGGACATAATGTCATTGCCAGTGGCTGATACACAATTGTTCCTGTTCCTGCAAGCTTGAAAACATTGCAGATAGAAAATTTTTCCATCTGTGCAGAACTGAGTAAAGACTTCTCTGTCAGTCTCAAGAAATTTATTCATCAGCATAGCCAAGAAAGAAAGAAAGAAAAGAATGCAAGAACTAAAAATCAATTAGGACAAGGACATGTTTCTCTCAACACTGCTTCACAGCACCTGATTTCAGTATTGGTATTTTAGCTTTCAGCTTCATCCAGTGGCATTGCCAGCACAGTTTTCAAACGTACAATTTCATTATGTTATTAATTCTAGAGCAGCATTATTTTACAGAAATATCTAACTCTTCTGTGTATTCTAAAGCATCAGTAATAATTTCCATTTCCATCAAGAAGCACTGTATTCTGGCATGTGATGTGCAGCTGTTGAATACTATCTAACAGCAGTGTTAAAAGGGAGAAATTCAGCTAGAATGTCAGAATGCAATAACTTGGTTGGAATTAAATCAAAAATTTCAAAAGGAGTCATATGATCTTTTAATTATCAGTTACTCAGCTCTTGGTTTTGGATGACATTGTGGCAAATCAGTGTCCACTGCATCCCTTATAAAAGAATGCATTCAGTCCTAGAAGTGAGACATTACCTCACAGCATCTTCAATAATGCTAATTACCCTTTTATGAAAACGTTTTCATGCCATAGATAGGGAAGATGCACTTTAGATACACTGATGACAAAGTGGGCATTACCTCTTTATTATGCAAGTATTTTCAAAAAAACCAAGACATCTCTCCAAAAGCCTTTTAAGCTCTATTTGAGCTGCAAATACCAAACAGCAAGCAACCATAGGAGCATTCTTATTTTACACATTCTTATTTTCCCTCTTTTGGTGCTTATCTCCTACTATGCTTCCAGATGACAACCATGCTTGCATGGAGTACAAAGCCAATTCTTTAAATCACCATCATGAGACAGTCTCTGTGTCATGTTTGTAGCTGTGTTCTAAAGTTTGTTTGGTGCTTTTTTTCCAAGTATAGGTTACCAGAATTGTACGCAGAGCTTAGTCTGTGGCATTGATAGGTTCATATGCTTTTCCTATCCCTCTTGTTCTTTTTCACAGCCACATTACAGAAGTGGTTCACAAGCATCTCATTTTCAAATGCTCCAGAGGAAAAATACTTGGTTTAAATGCACTAATTTCTTCTTCTTGCTATTAATTGGTTCATTAGGTCTTCAGTTTCCAAAATCATCGCATTTTCCTTGAAGAGTACTCTAATAAAGATCTTTCTGGATGATGCCTCTCTTTGTTGTATTAAAAAACTTCATTCTTTCAGCCACTGTAATCAGTTTCTCTTTCTGTCAATTCTTCACATCGAAAGGTACATATATAAAAGTAAAAAAATAAAGCATGTTTTTAGTTCCTTATCCATATGAGTCTTAGCTTGAAAGTACCGTGTTTTGCAAATGTTCCAACTATTTTTAGAAGTAATAAAATATTGTAAATGCTATCATATGTACATGAAATAATTACTGTTTGTAGTTTCATTATTTCACCTTCACCTGAAAAAATGTGCCTTTTATGACCACAATCATCTGTGTTCCTCATAATATAATCCCAATTTTTCAGATAATTTCTGAAGTCAAACACTAATGTTTGTGCCTGCCATTTGTTTGCAGTAATAAAGATTGCATGTGTTTACACCAAATTGGAATTTATATTTAAGTGGTTTGCTCTTCACTGTCTGTATACGCACAAAATGCTCTGAGTGAGTTTAAAACTAACCCAGATGCAATTTTCCAGCTTGTAGCTCAGTTACACGCCTGAAACGTGCCTGGATATTCAGAAGTGGCATATGGGAATGTAGCCAACTGTTGTTCTCTTCCACATCGTCCACAGTAAACATGTTTTAGACTTAGCTGCATTTACTAACACTTCACTTGGCTTTGCATTTGAAAAACATTTGTATGATGATGTATTGTAGCTTCTTGATATAGAAAATGAATTGCATACTGAAAATTGAGTCATCTGATAGACCACGAAGGACTTTTCCTCAGCAAGGACACAGCTTGTTCCCATGCTGTGCTGCATGGAATGGGTTGCAAGTATACAAGCACCTGTAAATGTGCTAGGGGTAGGAGTGGAAAGCTGAGATAAAGAGCTCCCTATTTAGATAGTAAATTGTTCTTCCTTAGTTTCGAAGGCTACTGAGGACCTAATAGCTGCCTGCAGTTGTCATCCCCAGGCAGGGAGCATAGTGGTGGGAGAAGCAGCAGGTTTGCTTTAAGTCGTAATGTCATTTTTTCAGGCTAAGCAAACAGATTTAGCAGCAACAGGGACTCCAGAGCACCCAGAGTTGTAACGTGAATTCTGAGGACACCTAGTGGTGTCAGCCCACTGCAGAGACTGGGTCTTGATAACAGCTGGTGACCACTTGCACATTGTATTTCAGCCGAAATTTACTACAAAATCAAATGCAGTAAAAACTATAAGTTGAATGCACTGAAAGAGTAGCATTCTTCAGCTCAAGTGATCTTGAATTCAACACTGACAGTCCCAAATATTGAGAAGTTTTCAGATTGGATCAAAAATCATAAAATCCTAAATGTTCGATCTTCTCTATTTGCCTTCTGTTTTCAGGACTTTCAGAGTTCAAGTATGTTGACCACTTCTTTGCATCAGTAGGGATAAAAGTATATCTTTTTTTGCTAAAAGGCTACTTTCTTATGTTAATTAATTGATCTAGAAGTTAGAACTCTAAGATAAGAACCCGGTATCCCAAGATGTCAGAGAAACATGCAAGATTTGTTAATGTTAAGAAATTGTAATCCTAGCACTGCTAACCATTCAAAGACCTCTGGGAAGACCTGCTTGCTTCTCTGCGATTCAGATTTTTAGCTTCCAAAGTGGAACTGTTGGTGTTGCCTCACCTTTTTGAGAGAGAACAAGAATCAATTAGCTGCAATTCAAAAAGGACTTTGATCAAGTCAAGTGATACGTATTACATGCTGAGCATTGTTATTGACTGTTGCATGATGGCGTGTTTTTCAGTGAGCCCTTGATCTGATACTTCCTACTGAGGAGAGACAGGCATCATGAAAAAGAGATTTATTTCCTCAGTTCAAATTATTTTGCAGCTTGCTTTGACTACAGTAGGTCTGACTGGTAAGTACAACACTTTCTGAAACACTTGTTTTTTCCTTAAGACACTTTCTTTAAAAAAGTCTGAGGCTTTACCCAATCTATGCTGATCATCACTGGAGCATGTACCTATTTAAATTACTTTCTTCTGAAGTTTTGTATGGCACTTTTGAAAATGGCTGGAGTTCTCTTCTATTTTTATACTATTAATTCAAAAGTTGTTTGATGGCAATACTGAAAGGCACTTACTCCACCCCTACACTCACTTCATGCCTGTCACCTTCTGGGAAATTAGCATATGAATAGTTACACTATTTGAGATAATTACATGGAACTTTAATGAAATAAAGATAAGCTTAGGTTAAAAGGTCACATGCTTTTTCTTGTAAAATGAATGTAAATTTATGATCTGTGTTCTTGGTATAAGTTAATGACAAGTAGTCTTAACAAGAAATATTCTTAAATGTATTTGGATTAGCAGGCAATATTTGAATAATTAATGAATACACTCATGTTGCCAGCACCCAAAAAACTCCATCCAGCCCATTGATTTCTTTCATTTTATAATTGTTTGACCTATAATTTACCCGAAATATGCACAAAGACTGGCATCTTAGTTCTGTTGCAAAGTTGAAGGTGAAATTTAATTTTGAAATTATCTGAACATAAAAAATTTTAACATTTATGGGGAAGAACCCTAAGGGTCATGTATTTACTTCCAATCTTTGTAGTTTAATTTGGAGATAAATACGCAGTTTTGAGTTTAGGTAAAAAATAAATTTTCATGTTGAAAAGAAAATGAAAATCATTCTACTAGCTATTTTAGAAGTTTGAGGTAAAATGTATTTACTTTTCTGAGAATACTGATCCTTTTCCCAGGCAGAGTTATTTGTCCAATTCAGTCCATATGTCCAATTCAGTCCGTAGTTTCATGTAATTTTATTGTCCTCAAAAAAGCATTCCTTGGTGGACTTATCATTCAACATTAGCATCCAAAAGCATTGCCCACCTCTAAATTAACTAGCTGGATTTTTGCGCTTCCCTAGGTCAATCGTACCCTGGAAAACCTCAGATAATAAGATGTCGTTCTCTAGAAAAGGAAACCTTTTCTTGTTGGTGGAAGCCTGGCTCAGATGGAGGACTTCCTAACAATTACACCCTGTTCTACAGCAAGGACAGGTAACAAGTGGTGCATATGTATTCTGTAAGTGATCAAGTGATGGTTATGACAGACTGAGAGAATGACAACATTAATTTGTAAAGTTATTTTTATGAATCCATTTTAACCTGAGATAGACAACAAGGACTGCAAAAGATCCATGGCTTCCCTTGTTGGAAGAAAACATGACCACTGTCAGCCCCAAATCTTCAGCCTATCCTTCCTGAAACTCATCTGACTGAAAAACCCACTTGCCTGAAGATGTGCTGGGAAAAAAGGCACATTTGCCCATCTTTTCAGGAGGCACACAGCTTTCAGCTGAATGGGGTCTTCTCTGAGCAGTGGAGCATGAAGGCACCACAGGGCAGCAGGTGTCCCACCACCCCAGCCATGGAGCAGGGCAGGACAGGGGCAGCCCAGCCCTGGGAATCTGTCACCTCCCTGTGGACAGGAACAGGCTGAAGCCAGGCTGGGCTGGGACATCAGTCCAGGGGTTGGGGCTGGCTTGAGGGGCCTGTGGCCGGGAAGGGCAGGGCTATGTGGAGTTAGAGACCAGCTGAACTGGGGACCTGGGCCCCAGGTAGAGCATGGAGGGGCTGGGCAGGGGCAGTGAGGGCTGGTGGTGCCCTTGGGGCCCTGCCAAGGAACTTGTGCATTACCAGGCACACCAAAACTCCCATCCGGACTATAGTCATTTTTTCCCCTTTTGGTTTTGTGGTCAACGGTTCCCAAAGTGGAGTGAAATCAGACATGGGTATCGCATCTCAGAAGTTAATATTTTGGTACTTTCTGTGACTCACTCATTCTGTTCAGGAATAAAATGTGTATATGTTTGGCAACTTTACTTAACCTATCTTTTTATAACTGTACTTTCTTCCTGAAGACAGTCGGTCTTTGAACAGGGACACGTAAGCAGGGAAACTCAGAGACTAAATTTTTTTAATAAATCCAGTGAGATTCAGAATAGATAAGGTAAAGCCTCAGACATCTCTGCTTCAGTTAAATATTCCAAATCATTGAGCAGAAAAGGATGCAGTCTTTAATGAAGTTACCATACTCAATGATGATTTGAGAGCTTTTATTTTATGAAAGCCCAGATGTTTCAGTCTTGATCAAAAAAATTTAATGAACATTTAAATTCATACCGATCACTGTCCAGTGCAGTCCTGCTTAGGGAGGGATAGGAGTGCTTATCCATTTCGTTAAATCTACTGAACCCAGGTACTGCCAAGCACATTTGACCTGGGCCACAACTGCATTTTTAGGCTTATTTTCTCTTAGGTCCCCTTTCTCCCATCTTTTCTTTGTGAACTGTGACAAAACTGCCTGGAAACTAAGAAACCTTATTATTGATGATGCAGAGAGCACAACAGTGGAATTAAAGTGCATTATTGCACCACATCAGCTGATGCTTTGGGTTTGTGTAGTTCTTCACACCTGGGGTAGCATGTGAGTACAATGTCCAGGCTAGCTTTGAATACAAAACAATCCCTTTTCTAAAGAAGACAAAGACCTATATAAAGGCAATAAGTAATCGAATATGAAGGATTTTTTTCTTCTTTTTTTGAGGTAGTTGTGATGATGATCATGTTAAAGAGCAGATAAATTGACATCAGGAAGGTCATGAAAACGATTGCCTTGAGTGCAACCATACAGCACATACAGGACAACCAAGGGAGCAGGTCCAGCTACCATGGATTTCAGAAAGACAGGTCCTGCCTGATCATCTTTTATGAGCAGGTGACCTAGTCAGGAGAGGCTGTGGATGTAGTCTACCTGAACTTCAGCAAAGCCTTTGATAATGTCTCCCACAGCATTCTCTTGGAAAAGCTGGCAGCCCACAGCTTGGATAGGAGCACTCTTTGCAAGGTTAAGAACTGGCTGATGGCTGGGCCTAGGAAGTGGTGGTGAATGGAGTTACACCTAGCTGCAACTGGTCACTAGTGGTGTCCTCAAGGGATCAGTGTTGGCGTCAGTCCTGTTAAATATCTTTATTGATGATTTGGATGAGAGGATTGAGACGACTCTCAATCAGTTTGCAGATGATAACAAGTTGGGCAGGAGCGTTGATCTGCTGGAGGGCAGGAAGGTTCTGCAGAGGGATCTGGACTGGCTGCATTGGTGACCTGAGGCCGATGGTGTGAGGTTCAACCACGCCAAGTGCCAGGTCCTGTTCTTGGTCACAACCTCCTGCAGCTCCAGGCTAGGGACAGAGTGGCTGGAATGTGGCTCAGCAGAAAAAGACCTGGGGGTGAACATGAGCCAGTGAGTGCCCAGGTGGCCAAGAAGGCCAATGGCACCCAGCCTGTGTCAGCAATAGTGTGATCAGCAGGTCCAAGACAGTGATCTCCCCCTGTACTCAGCACTTGCACACCTTGAACCCTGTGTTCAGTTCTGGGCCCCTCACTACAGGAAAGACATTGCGGTGCTGGAGTATGTCCAGAAAAGGGCAACAGAGCTGGGGAAGGGTCTGGAGCACAAGTCCTGTGAGGAGCAGCCAAGGGAGCTGGGGTTGTTTATCCTGGGGAAAAGGAGGCTCAGGGCAGGCCTTATCACTCCAGAACTCCCTGAAAGGAGGCTATACTCATGGGTGGATCAGTCTCTTCTCTCAGGACATAGCAATAGGGAAAGTGGAAGCAGCCTCAAGTTGTGCGAGAGGATGTTCAGAACTTCAGGAAGAATTTCTTCACTAAAGGGGTGGGTAAGCATTGGAATGGGCTGCCCAGGGAGGCAGTGGAGTCACTGTTCCTGGAGGTATTCAAGAAACAGCTGGAGGTGGCACTTGGTGCCATGGTCTGGTGGACAAGATGGTCAAAGCTTGACTTGACAATCTTAGAGGTCTTTTCCAAACTAAATGATTCTCTGATCATGCTGAAAACAAAATAATCAATAAAAGAGCTCTCTGCCATAGAGTCTATCATGTTAATTTCCAGGGGTAATATGCAAAGGAGATATTTAGCAACTTACCTAATAGAAGTAAATATTTTTCATTTTCCTTTTACTTGCTTATAAATATTAAAATTTCCTTGTTCTGTCTCTTGTTCTATGCTTTTGTCAATGTATTCCTATGTATAAAAAAGGGGGTTAAAGCAGTCATCAAAACAACTGCAGTAAAAATATCAATGAAGCATTTATGGTAATAGCATTTGACATGTACCAAAATATTTAGAAGAGATAGGATTATAGATATATATCATATAAACTATCTATATATAGATAATATATATATTTTATATAAGATAATATAAACATTTCTGATTTTTCTGCTGAACCTAGGCCATTACTAGAATATTTGCTTCATTTCCTAAACTTTTAACTTTTACATAATTTTATTTCAGTGAAGAAAAAATCTATGAATGTCCAGATTACCTAACATCAGGTCCAAATTCCTGCTACTTCGATAAAAACCACACTAACCCCTGGACAACATATATTATCACTGTAATGGCAACGAATGAGATTGGAAGTAACAGCTCAGATCCTCAGCATGTGGATATAACTTCCATAGGTAAAAATAAAAGAACGAAATGAAAAAAAACTAGCTGGAGATGTATGCAGTCTTTAGTCCCAAAACAGGCAGTGGTGAAAGGTTTCTTTTCTCATTATGCTATTGAGAAGTGTTTATTTACAGATGATCTAAAATATGCATGTTAAATGTATGTGAAACCTGCATTTTGATTATAAATTAACTACATACTTGATTGTATGAATTTCATGTATGAATATGTATAAATTTTGACTTCAGCTGAAAAATTTGCTTCAGTTTCTAATTGTGTGCACTATTTTAATTAGACTCAATGTAGATCATAAAATTTTCAAATTAGCTTAAGCTGCCTAATATTGCAAATGTAAAAATCTTTCTGACTGCCGGCATTGCAGTCTTGGAAGGGTAAAAATAACTGGCTGAGCATTATACAGGCTTCATTCTACTTCCTGCATACACAAAATATACCCATTTTAATTATGATGTACTTAGTTGTTCTAGCTATTAAATAGCTGACATTTTAATTTTGCAAGAGTGGCCTAATGAAATTATGATTTGTATTTCCGTAGCCTGACAAATTCAGAGTAAAGTTTAAGGTTTGCTGATAGTGTTGAAAATCAATATCTAGTTAATGTCGTTAGGGAGAAAGGAAAAATAAAAGACTTCTTTATTATTGTTTTACAGAAGTGCTGAATTTTCTGAAATTAATGTGATGACGTATAAAACCATAAAGGAGCTGTCTTTTCTGAGAGAAAATTAAATCATTAATGGCACACTTTTCATTCATTTATACAGTTCAGCCAGATGCGCCTGTGAACCTCTTTCTAGAAGCAAACACATCTGCTAACATGTCATACCTTTGGGCAAAATGGTCTCCACCTCTGTTAGCTGATGCCAGCTCTAATTCACATGTATATCACTATGAGCTACGACTAAAGCCTGAGGAAAAGGAAGAGTGGGAGGTAAGGGAAGATATATTTATTTTATGAATGCTCTATTCAGTGAATTTTCTTGTCTCAATTTAATTGGTCCTATAAAAATGTTAGTTTGTGTAAGAACAGCAAAATTAATGTAACCAAATCTGATTAAGGAAAGAAAAATTCTGGAGTGGCCTGTAGAGACCATGAGATTTAACATATTTACATAATTGTCCTAATGTTATATACCACAAAACCCAGTTATCATCATCCTCTTCAACACGGTCAGTTGGAGGCAACCCACCCATCAGAAATTTTGTTGTGGCCAACTCATACACACCATTTCCATTGACATTCCCCACTGTTGCCATATTTCTAGGAGTCAGCTTCAGTATTGCTACAGCTGAGTTTTCAGGACAAAATATCATTCTTAAAGTTATAGTCACATGTCCTCTATGCTACCTAGCTTGTTGATGCTGTAATGATGGAGAAGTATATGCATTTTGAAATAGTTCTGAGGAGAAAATATAAGGGTCTGAGAGAGACACTTAAAGCCACTGAGAAGAATTTCACGAGGGGTTTATATGTGGGCTGGACTACCTATAATGCTCCTTGCATTGTGGATCTGATGGAGTAGTAGAAAATCTATAGTTAAATATGTTCTTGAGTATCAGAATCAGCAGCGATTTTTTATGCTAAATCACTGCTTTTGGGTCTTTGTAATTGATATCTAAATTCCTGACTTTCAGAAGTCAGTAACTCACACCTATTCCTTTATGGTTTATTTGTTAAAGTGGTCCAATTCTTTATTATTTTCCCAGTTCATTTTCTTTTCCAGACAGTATCTGTAGGAATGCAGACACACTATGAGGTGACCAGCCTGCAAGCTGGGGCGAAGTATATTGTTCAGGTGCGTTGCATGTTAGACCTTGGAGAATGGAGTGAGTGGAGCTCCGAAAGAAGCATTCAGATCCCCAAAGGTGAGTGGATGATTGCTGCTCTGTAAATTGCTTTTTAACTGTGGTAGGTTCAATGTTGTGAAGGTGCCTAAATGCCCGTCCTGAACACCTGGCCTCTCACATGGATACTTTGCAATGCTCAGTGCAGTTTATCATGCTTTCTGTGTAATTGCTTTATTAGTCTTGTCATTCTGCTGAGAATCGTCTGCTGAAACTGGCTATGACAAACAAGGTGGGTTTTACTAGGAAGTCACTTCTGATACAGGCATGCCTAAATAATTTATTGTCCCTGTCCCTTTGTTTAAAAATCACGTTGATTTTATCTGTAGTTATAAATATCAGGTAATGTTTTTTCTATAAGAGCCTGGACTGAGAGCACTGATGTGTCTAACAGAGCATGACACCTACAGATACTATCACATGCAAGTCACTATCTGTGTTGAGTAGACACACAAAATATGTATGACATCATATCTTGTTGCCAGACTGTTTAGACAAGTTGTCTCAAAACAATTTCTATCACTAGTTGTATTATTCATTATTTGCCGTGGAGATTGCTGAAGTACTGTTAATAGGAAAATATTTTTAAATATCCCATTTTCAGATCTGCCTTAGGCAATTAGAAATTTGAAAAATCAATGTCTCTACTCCACACAGTAGAAAATATATATTATTGATGTAATAGGACCTTATTTTTGCCACAAATATATAACTGTTAAAGTTTCAATCACTTCAGGGTTTTGACTAGTATCATCCTATTCAAAATTTAAGCATTTTTCTCTGCCCAACTCCTAAGTGCAGTTCTTGAAACTATAAAAACTTGCTCATGAGCAATTACGCAAGTAGCCTGAGTACTGAACATAACAACACTACAGTGAAATATGAGAGCTGCTTCTTTGTATCTTTGGAGTACTTCAGAGGAAAATTACTGGCAAGAACACAAACAAATAGACAAACATTTACATTCTTCATTTTTTTTACCTAAAAGCCAAAGCAAATGACAGCATACCTTTCAAGCAATCACAATGATCTTCAAACACACCTTTTGAAGAATTGTTTTTGTATGTAGTAGTTTAAGCCCAGCTGGCCAGCAACCATCAGACCACTGCTCACTCACATGTCACTTTGGTGGAACGAGGGGAAGAATCAAAAGTAAAATCTGTGGGTTGAGATAAGAACAGTTTAATAACTCAAACAAAGTATAATGCAACAATAATAATAATAGTAGTAGATAATGATGATGATGATAATAAAAAGAAAAAAACAAAACAAAAAATTAACCACAATTGCTCACCCACTGCTGATCAGTGCCAGACCCCATTTCCTAATCCTTATGGGTGCTGGTTCCAGGTAACTCCCAAATTTGTATACTGGAGACGATGTTCTATGGTGTGGAGTATCCCTTTGGTCAGGTCACCTGTCATGGCTATGCTCATTCCCAGCCTATTTTTTCTGTTTTGTACCTCTTCACTGACAAAGCAGGAGACACAAAAAGGTCATTGGTTTAGGATAAACATGACTTAGTGGCAAAATGTCCCTGTATTATGAAAACTATTCTCATACTGTATCCAGACCACAGCACTACACCAGCTACTGAGAAGAATTAACTCTATCCCAGCTGAAACCAAGGCAGTATAGAAGTTATATTGTATGGTAGCATATATCTTCAATAATTTTATAGAGCCTGCTGTGACATTATTTCAACATTCCTTATGAGATTTTGAGGCAGAAGAGAGCCACAGGCAGAAAACTAAAACAGTTCTTCAATGTGGCTGCAGTGAGAAAGAATTCTGAATCCAGGTGAACGTAGCAAGTTATTGCAGTTAACAGGCCCTCCTTTCCTGCACTACTGTGAAGCAAACTTTTTTATTTTTTCACATTTTCCTGTTCTCTGACATTGTGTTACGAATTCAAGGTGGACCTTAATGGATTAAATTTACTAATTAGTTCATTTCTTTATCTTTTGCAGAACGGTTACCTCCTGAAAAGCCTACAATAATAAAGTGCCGTTCTCCTGAAAAAGAAACATTTACTTGTTGGTGGAAACCTGCTTCAGATGGAGGACTCCCTACTAACCACACTTTGCTTTACAGCAAAGAGGGGTAATAAACTCTGTGTAGTTATTCAGTGTTTTGTTGGAAGGACCTGGAAAATGAATCCTCATTGGTTTCTTATTTAGGGAGATGCCATTTTCTGTAGTCCATGGTTTTGTCCAGTGGCATATTCTGGCATCACACTAAAGCAACAACATATTTAAGACTGAAATCTTAAATCTTGATCTTTTTATAATGTCAGGTGAATTACTGTGAATTCTGCCTTGGAAGTTGCCATTGTTCAGCAACTGCATATTAGTAAGCAATACAAATGCTCAGTCCTATAACTCTTCAATCATGCAGAAATAAAACTTTCCCAAATGACCAGATACTAAAACTTTTATCTTCTGATAAGACTTATTTTGCACTAGTGTTCATAGGCCATGAATGCCTTCTGGTTTATGTAGTAATCTTTTCTTGGAATTCAGATCCCATGCTAAACATAATTTTAAAGAAAGAGTTGATACATTTTTTTTTTGGTCCTGTGAACATTTTTCATCCCTTTTAGTTCATCTAGTACTGCTCAACCTCGCAATGACCTAACTAGATGCTAAACTCTGTAACTGTGAGCTGAGAGCCCACTCTTAATGGTAAAAGACATACTGGTCCAGCCAGGTATGGCAGAGTAAGAGGTCCACATCCACAACTATCTCTTTTGTTATTGTTCATCTAAGAGGAGCATGAAAACAAATACTACATACTCAATTTTCTCTCCTACCCCTCCTCTGACTTTGGGAAGCTTGGGTATAGATGTGAAGGGGAGGTACAAAGCAGATTTTATTTTTTTATGAACAAAGGATGAAAGACCAAACAAACTCTGAAAGCATTTTAGTGTAATATACAGAACTCCTGTAAGTGTGGAATGAACATTGGAAATACATCATTTTTAATAGAGGGGTTAGAAGACCTCAGCAATCACTTCTACTCAGTCCCTGGAACATGTAAGGGCTCTGGGCTATGCAGTGGACAGTGGCTTTCAGAGAAGTAAAAGCTGTGCTGTACTAGCACACAGCTGCATCAACAAGAGCCTAAATTCTTCAGGCTTTGTGGTGTTTACTTTATGGGGAAAATGCTTAGTACAGTCTCTGAGATTGTCCAATGACTCTTTAGTCTGGAAGCAGTTTTCTGATTTTCTTCACATTGCCAGGTGTGAAAAATCAGATCCAGCCCTAAATAATGCTGAAATACTAGTAACCAAAATCAGATGTTTTAGTCTGTGTAACCTAATCACTGGGATTCTTTCATTTCAGAGAAGAAAAGGTTTATGAATGTCCAGATTACAAAACTGCAGGCCCCAATTCGTGCTACTTCGATAAAAAGCACACCTCTTTCTGGACCATATACAATATTACTGTGAGGGCAACTAATGAAATGGGAAGTAATGTCTCTGATCCTCATTATGTGGATGTGACTTACATAGGTAAGAGTTAAAAAGTAGTTTCTGTGGAACCAAGTAATTCAGAATCATGGGTTTTGACACAAGAATTTTAATTCCAGCTCTCCTTGTATACAGTACTATATCCAAGTTAAAAACTTGTACAAATAAGATACTCCTTCGTGTAATAACAAATCAATATTCATCCCTTTACCATCTTATTTTCAGAAGAAGGCAAAAATGCTAAAAGCTTTAAAATTATGTTCAGATAACCATTTATTGGTTTTCCATATTTCTTGTAGTCAAACCCTAAGAAGCATCATCCAGCTAAAATCTTTTTTCCACTGTACTGCAACTGGTATCAATTTAATCTTTTAACTAATAATACTTAAATCTGATTACCTAAAAGTAGTTTCCAGACTCAAGAGAAGCTGCATTAGTGCTTTTTATAGCAGTATACTGATAATCTCTTTTTCAGACTTTTTCTACAGAGTCACTGTGGACAAATAATTAGGGTTTTATCTAAGGGAACGGAACATTATCCTTGATAACCATTTTGTTGTCAAGGATCTGGCTGCCAGGAGTCTGGCAACTGGAAAAGGGCTGCTGGTGAAATGGCTTTATATTTTACCTCCATGCTATGACCTGATAGATCTTTGATCAGAGAGTGGTAAAATACATGCACAATATGCAGAAGCTCTGCCTCTGAACTGGGGAAGATGCAAGCCTGATTATAGCAGAAACCTGTGCTGCATTTTAGTTTGTTTCTTATGTATAGACAGAGCTTTAATATTGCTGTTTTGGTTTACTTTTAAATATCCTTACATATGAGTGTAGGGATCATGCTGTTGTGTTTTCTTAATGTGAAATATGGAGGAGGCAAGTTTCATAATCTACATCCATGTTTTCAGTGCTCCCAAGTATTTATGCCAAGCTTTGCTAAGATTATGGTAGAACAGAACTTTCATAACACAACACTAAAGATGTTAACTTTGAAATATAGTTGTGGGGAAAAGTAACAATAAATGATAATGTAAGAAAAAATATTTTTGATGAAAAATTATTAAGACAAATCTCAACATGAATTCAATATGTTTACTACTATTCAGGGTTCTTTAAAAATTCATAAATCCATACTTACTTTACCTGACAACTCTTGGTTTCTATATTCCAGTATCAGTTCTAAATTCTAGACACAATGGGGATGGCAACCCTTCACTCACATCATTTTATATTTCTTCCTAAGGTGCAAAGAAAAAATCACTTAGATTCTTATTGACAGTTCTTTTATTTCAACAGTACAGCCAGATCCTCCTGTGAATATAACTCTGGAATTAAAAAAGTCAATAAAGAGAAAGCCATATCTGGTCTTGACATGGTCTCCACCCCCACTAGCTGATGTCAGATCTGGATGGCTTACCCTTGAATATGAATTGCGACTGAAGCCTGAAGAAGGAGAGGAATGGGAGGTAAGCATGTCACAAGTTTTTGCTAGATAATGTTTTCTGACCAGCTAGATTTTATCAGGCAGGTCCCATGCCAGAATGTAATGAAGCAGACACACTAAATAGTTCATCATTTTTCAGAAGTGCTTGTGTGACCTATGATTTCCTGCTGAGAACACTGGTATCTCAGATGCTGCTGTACAATGTCAGGTGATAAAGTACTTGTTTTTAATTGTGGTCATTATTTATTAATTGTATTGACATTGTAGTTTAAATTGTTCATTCTCACTTAGGTTTCTTTCATGATAATTTGTTCTTAACCACAAGCACATCTTAGATAACAGAAAGCTGAGTGACATTACATAAAATAATTTAAATTTATATAAATAACCATTAGGTGGTAATTGTAGTGGCCACAAAATAATGATAATTTTCTATACCCAGGATCTACAACTCAAACAACTGAGTGGCTAGACTCCAGCTATTTGTATTTGACTCCATTCCCATCTTGTCTGCAATACTTCTAAACCACCTCTGTATCTCGTCCTTCCTTCCCCTTCCCCCTGCACTTCCCAGTGCTCTGGCCATTGTGAGACCTACTTTTTACTATCCTGTGCATTTCCACCACGCCACATTCCCTCTTTCTCTCTGCATTTTCTTTCTCCGTCTCTGTTTCTTGCCTCCTCCTCTTCCTGTAACCATTGCAGTTCCTACCATTACCACAACTCCTCCCCTATTTGCCATATGCTCATGATATATTTTTACAGCAGTTTAATTTGCACTGTATACCAGAGCCAGATCTCATTCCCACCTGCTAGACAGCTAAACTATAGAAATAAAATAAATGTACCATTATTCCATGCCTGCTCAACAATTATTAGAAAAAACTATCCAGACTCATTTTATATTTGCATCTTGATTGCCAAAATCTTAGCTGTGACTTTTATTTAATTTCCAGACTATTTTTGTTGGACAGCAAACACAATGTAAAATGTTTAGTTTAAATCCTGGAAAGAGGTACATTGTACAGATTCACTGCAAACCAGACCACCACGGATTGTGGAGTGAGTGGAGCCCAGAAATGTATATTGAGATCCCTACCGGTGAGTGGCCAGGCATCCCTTTAGTAATTGTTATTACATGCAAGTTCCTGTTATATTTTTGTTTGTTAGCTGTTTGTGGCACCCATGCAGATCACTTAGTTTCCCTAGGACAGACAAGAACATCATTGCTAAGATAACCAAATCCCTGTCATCCCTGCATCATACCCAGTTAACTTCCCCTTCATTACTTTATGATAGAGTTAAGAAGGTGAATAATTTCTTTGCTTATTTAAATTGTGTCCTTCCTGTCTATTGCCTCATTTTTTCTCTTTAAGATAGTTTTTAATTAAAAGAACGCTGGCAACTGCATTATAACTGTGACAACAAAGGGTGACTGCCTTCAAACAACAGCTCTTCATTACTCTTTATCTGGAATTAATATTAAATAAGCACTTCAGTATAAAAAGTGTTAGGTTACAGTAAAAATCCTTAAAAATATCTAATCCTAGGTCACTTTACCCAGCATTTAATTAATTGTATGATATGTATTTAATAATTAAGTGATTACAGTTTTGGTACCACTGGATTTGAACCCCATCTGTATAATTGGCTGTGACAAAATTTTCCTCTTCATGCATTTTTATATGATTTTTCCAAGACAGTTTATTTCCTGTGCAGTACCATTAGTAAAAATTATATTCATTATTCAATATTACAGGGATTGCTGAGATCCATCTGTGCTAGTGAAAGCCTCTAGATTCAATACCAGATTTGGCAGTTTAGGCCAATTTTTAAAATAAAAGTAATTTGCAACTTTTTTTTGTCATGCTGAGTATGCATATGCTAGATACAGTCCTTAAATACTTCTGCTTGTTTCTTAGACTTTAGAGTAAAAGATATGGTTGTGTGGATCATCGTTGGTGTCCTGTCATCTCTTATATGTTTAATCATGAGCTGGATAATGATTTTGAAAGGGTACAGGTAAGCCACCAATTTCACAATTGCATGAAGTCCAAAATCACAGAAAACTTTTCAAAAATAGACTTCTAATATTTGATTCAATTCCTACAGCATTTGTCTTAGCTTATAAACTATTAGTTACAGGTATTTGGCTTAATTTGCAACTGATAAAAGCAGTATTTCTGCTCCTTTGGGAAACCAGGTTAAATTTTCAATTGGTAAAGATCTGTCTCTATCAGATCTGACTAATCATGGTTAGTCATGTAATATTCAGCAAACATTACTTGGAGTATCCCCGTTCCTGTAGAAAACACATCTTTGGGTTTTGTCATAATTTCCTAAAGTAAACAAGGTTATATTATGAGATTGTCTTTCTGCCAACATCTCTCTCAGTTTCCCAAATGATTTCTTACAGTGCTGGCTAATTTCAATCAAATTTGAAAGAGAAAGGTGTTGCAAAGATTACTGCTTTTGTACAAGTCTTGTAAAAAATACTGGCTGAGTAGAAGAAAGGGGTAGAAACTGTGGTTGGAAAAGCCACATCCTTCACCATAAATCCTGTTTAGCAGAAGTCAGCTGACTGTCAAAGATGCACAGGCAAGCCCACTAGCCCTCCTGAACTATGCCCCACTTCATTGTTTCTTGGCCAATGATGAATTTACAGTGGTATTAGGGAACTCGAGGTTAAGGAACAAATGACAATTAAAAGGATATTAGTAATTTTACTTTTCTAGTTGAATAACTTTTGTACTTGCTGGTGTTTTTTATAAATAGATCTAAGGGTACTTTATGAGCTGTAACTGGATTTGTGAATTACCCAGCCTGAGGCAGACAGGAGACAGAGAGACGTATAAGATATGGGAGAAGTGTTTAAAATCCCAGTCACATTCCGAGGAAATGGCAGAACAAATAGTGAGATACGGTCTGTATTTACACCTGGTGTGATTGTTCTGGGTTTGTTTTTTTTTTTAGAATGATGGCCTTTATCCTGCCACCAGTTCCAGGACCAAAGATAAAAGGCATAGACACACATCTGCTCGAGGTGAGTACCACAGCTAACAACAAAAAAATTCACCATTTCTCACTTTTCCAACATATGTACTAGCAAACACAGTTACCATAGTAAAGTGCAAAACTGCTTCAATTAATCAACGTTGGAAATAAGCAACATTTTCAGGTTAAACATGTGGAGGGTATGTGTGAGTCAGCGTTTTGCCTCGCACTTGTAGCAGGAGGGTGTTTAAGAACAGGGTTTGTGACTGCACTATTTCCTGGGGCACAAGCAAATGCCTCTGTGAACTTCCTAGTAGTTCTTATGGAAGATGCTCTGTGCAGTCTCTTGCCATGCTGAAGAGGCAGGACATGTCTGCACTGCCATTCTCCTCCATTTCCTTCTTGTTAAACTCAGGAGACCCATACCTGCCAAAAGCTGCCTGCTTCCCAACTGAGGAAACTCAGGAATTTTTCTTCCCTTCTTTCAGTATTTTCTGCAGCAGTAGAAATCAAGTTTAGGTCTAGCAATGTAACTATCAAAGTGTTTGTATATCAAATATGTAGATTGTTCACAATTATTCTGGTTAGATAAACCCTAAGGTTGACAATGAAAAATTATATCCTCTTCATTATACCTTCAGACAGGAAAATCTGAAGAATTACTGAGTGCTCTTGGTTGCCATGGTTTCCCTCCAACATCAGACTGCGAGGAACTACTGATAGAATATCTGGAGGTAGAGGACAGTGAGGATCAGCAACTTATGCCAAGTCATGACAGTCCCATTAAAAATACAAAAATTATACTCAAGGAAACAGACAGTGACTCAGGCCGAGGGAGCTGTGACAGCCCTTCTCTACTCCCTGTGAAGAGCAGGGAATCCCGCGGACTTCCATCTACTCTTCAAATACAGGATGTAAGAGCTAAAGAAAAGAAAGGAGGAAAAGGGAACTGGGAAACTCGGTGTATAGCCTCAGAACAGAAAACACTCCCCTGTAACAGTGAGAGTACAAAGTCATGCCCCTGGCTGGTGGCTCAGTTGCCCAGTAATCAGCCTGCTATGTTTGCCTACCACAGCACTGTGGAGGCATTCACTATAACACTGAACTCCACAAATGTGAACACTTCACCAGTTTTGGTGGGAAATGAAGAAAATCGTCAGTCACTATATCCTATTGCTGAAACTGTCTATGATGATGTGGAAAAGATAAGTGAGATGGAGAATTCCAAAACTGACCAAACCACAATGCAGGTCAGACAGAACCAACATAATGACAAGTCACCTTTCCTGAATCCTAAACTAATGGACTATGTAGAAGTTCATAAAGTCAGGCAAGATGAGGAACCAACACTATTACTGAAACATAAAGAAAATAGTGGAAAGACCAAAAAATGCAGTGTTCCAGGAACCAGCAAAGAATATACCAAGGTTTCAACAGTTGTGGACCATCACATTTTAGTATTATTGCCAGATCAGCGCACCCAGAACACACCTGTATCTCAAGAACCTGTAGCAGAAACATCTCAAAATCCTCAACAAAGTCAAGCTGAGAAAAATACGAGCTACAGCACTACAACTCCAAGTGACTCCAGAAGAGACACCAGTGGATCAGACTACATGGACCCATCTTCCTTTATGCCCTCCTTTAAATAACCTTTTATTACAGCACATACTTAGTAATTACATACAGTAAAACAAAATCGCATAGCAAAGAGTTCTTTAAAAAAGCCTGGCCTCCAAAAGCCTAGCCTCCTATGCGCACTGTACAGGTAATAAAATAATCTGTGGGTTGATGTAATAGTCATGGGAGTAAATGCTGGATCATTAGCACACGTTTCTGACACAGTGAAATGAGGAAATGGATCTTGTCTGTCATGAAAAATACATTGTAAAATAATTATTCAGCTCTGCAGAACTTCTGTTGGTTGATTAATCCTGAGGAAATACTGCAGATTCAACAAAGACTAAAATTGTTATGGGCCAGCCAGCAAACCATAGTGATCTGAGCAGTTCCTACATCAGATAAATCACTGCACAACAGTATTCTTCCCTACAATGTAATTTCTTCTGAATGCATTCTGACACTAGATCAAGTTGTCTTTATCTTTTTTCTCAATCCTTGAGAAAAAATGAGCTCTTGTATATGACAAATCATATATAAAAGATAATATATTCTACAAATTGCAGTCAAATAACAAATTCTTCTAAATACATTTTCACTTTGTTTCAATGTGACAGAAAACTGCATCTCATTCATATCCTACTCCAGACAAACCAAAATGAGAAAAAGCAGGATAATACCTGATATACTGCCTTACTGTATATAATATACAATTCTACTTTAATATAAGCCCATATGTTTAACAATCTATTTTTAAAGGCTATTTTTCTATTAGCAAAAAAAGAACAAAATAAAATATTTTTTAATTTCCCAATGCTATTTAGCTACATAGGAACTTTTCTCTTTCCTTCTGCTGAGGCAGTAACAAGTAAAGCTATGATTTCTATACAAAGCATAAAGTTCAACTTTATACTAATTAAGAATATGAAGAAATTTTTAAACTATATTTCTAATATATTTACAGGTATATTACTATTTGAATTGTAAATTATTTGTTTCACAGGTCTTTTATTACCTATCATTATATAATTAAAATAGAATTTAGGTCTTGAGAGCAGAGCTTCTTTCCTTTTGAATTTTTACTCTGATGCCAGTTGTAAATGAAATGGGGTTCTCCTGTATCCTGCACTTTTCTCTGAGCCTGAGATGAAAGTTTGAAGTCAGATTTTTCATAAAGAATCTATGAACATCAGTTTTAGAACCCAGCCTCCAAGGTCTGAGTCAGAACCCTACTGAAACAGCAGTGGGAATGAGGAGAGGAGTCCATGTACTTGGGCTGGAGCAGCAGTGGGAACAGTAAGGATTCATTATATCTCATGCAACCAAGGACAGAATCAAAAAGACACTGTAGTGGCTGTGAAGTTACTGTGGTCCTTCCTTCTTGAAACAAAAGTTTAATTTACTCCAGAAATTATGACCATGTGATGACTGATTAAAAGTGGGCCAAGTATTTAGCCAGCATCACTGGTTCAGGGGAAACTGGATACTTAAGGTAGCCTGTTTGGTCCTGTACCTGTGAAGGAAATGTATTTGATAGAAGGCTCTCTTTCGTTAGTCTCCTTCCTGAACAGCTTTAATTTTCTCCATATTTTTATGATTTTATGCACTGAGCCAGCCTTCCTGCGGTATCAGGTACCTGCTGCAAAGCCAGATAAAGAGAATTTCAGATTTGAAGGTCCCAGAAGGCCACATGTAATTCGGCAAATCAGATTCTCGCCCTTTACCTTCAAAGCCATGGAACCGCTCAAGCACAGATTACTAGAGCTGCATAGCCTTTCGCAGGCAGGACTTTAGACTAATGCAGGACTTTAACTAATTATTTGTGTGTCTATATACATACATGGTAGTGTAGACTGTAACATTAGGGTGGCATCAGATTTAAAGCCTATGTACTCTATACAGGCAACCGTCCACTTTCAGAGGCTGATCAGAGCAGTCTGGATGCTCTGCTGGAAGTGTGGGAGTGTATCTTAGATTCTTAATTCAGCCACTTATTTAACACATGAAGTCATGAGTGGTCTACTCCAGATATCAGCCAAGCATAAAACTCTGTTCAGTTATAGTTAACAGAACAATTTTACCACAGATACACAGTGGTATACCTTACAAATTTCTAGAGAAGCTAGAAGTATTGCAAAGAAACTATTGAGTTATGAGGAAACTTGTGGGTGCGTAAGTGTGTAAGCTGATAACACACTGTGTTTGACAGTATTTTATTTACCCTTCAGTTTTCTGACTGACTCTGACAGAGCTAATATGATCTGACACATTTTCTTTACACAGCTCTATCTGTGTTGTTTCCTACCCCTAATGATGTGTACAAAGATATGCTTCTACAGGCCTTCTGGGGTGTATCTAGTGATGCACAGAGGCTGTAGTATATTATCAAGCTTAGAGCCTAAAGATGTTCCTTATAGAGTGGGTTTCTTAGGTTAGAACACAGGTGACTACCCAGATGTACACAGCAACAGGCTGTTCCCGTTGTACCTTTTTACCTGAGGCAAACAGACACAACATTTAGCAGATTTTAAGTGTATGATGCATCCTGCCTAGCTCTAGGCATGTGTGCCTCCAATAACCCACACAGACAGAGTCAAAGAGTTTCTCTGGTTTGTCAGAGCACTGAAACTGCAAAATAGTTGTAGCCTAAATTACATTAGGTGTTGAGTGTCTCCCACCTTTGCTGATGAATGTCTCAATGTGCCAATTCATCATGGCTCTCTGTGAAAAGGGAAAGTCACCCACAGTGGAAAAAGGGCATTTGCTCACTGCTTTGAAGTTTTGGGGGATTTACTAGCTAAATGTAATTTGAACGCATCATCATAAATATATTTAATTCTTGAAGCTGAGCAAATGTACAGATAGATTAATTTTCCCTTGGATTTACTTATATTTTCCAAAACACCTTGTTATTCACAGTGGCAGAGCTTCTGAAAGTGACCTTAAACATCTGTAAGCACATTAAAAAAGTAAAACTCTAATGTTCTGTAAAATCAAAATAACCTTCAGCTAAGTGTTTGGTCCTTTGAATGTTCAAATACTTAATTCTTTCTGTTTGCAACAATATTTTTGCGTGCAGGTCTTTAAGCTTTTCATTAGGAAGTACAGGAGTTTTACAGCAGTTCTACACAGTTAATCTGTGTTGCATTATGATACACCAGTGGGGAAAAACAGGCTCTTGACACCTCCTTTGATATTCAGAGGGATGAAGTATACAACCGAATTTACCCCAGGAACAGGGATCAACCCTCTAGCTCTTGCACCATTAGTCGAATTTCTCACTTGGAATAATTGCTTCAAGAATGTGAATGATATTTTCAAAGTTATCCATATGTCATTTATAGTGTGAACCACTTTGTAATAGCATAAAAGCCCTAAAAGGTAGCATAAAGACTCCTCTAAGTCATTAGTTTTATAAAATTCCTAAAATTGAACATACATATTTTATTTACCTTTCCTTCTGACTCAGACTAATTTTATTAACATTTTTTCTTCAGTATTGACAAATGATTCATTATCATAAATTTTTTATTAGATTTTTTTTTACCAGAGATACATTTGATGTACAATTTTAGTATTTCTGTGTAATATTTCAGGCTTTTAAAGAAATACAAAGTAATGAATTGGCATGTGCTCACAAAGCTCAGTATCACATATGATGAGGCCTTTAAGTTTGGTCTTGATGATACTATGTAACTACAAAGATTATTTAATAAAAATGCAGTGAATTAACTTTACATAATATTAGTAAGAGGTTATATGTGTTTATGGAGCAAACTGTAAAACAAATATGTAATGACAATTTATGTTAAACCAGTGAATTCTCTAGTATATATGTCTGTGTGTCTATGTTTAAATGGCTGAAAAATAGACAGCTGCTTTAAATGTCATTCAAGTATTCAAAGTGTAGTAGCAGCAGGTGTTCAAAATGAATAAGCAGAATTTTTTTGTGCTCTCTGAAGCATTGTATATGTAGGGTTTACATCATGAAGCCTGTAAGTATATTTTGTAATTTCACAGTAATTGTAAACAATCTGAAGGTGTTGTGCAAGGAAACTGAAGTTGTGTAAGCCAGTTGATAGACATCAGACATCTTCTACAAAGCCATAAAGACAAATGAAGTGAAAAAAGTGTCATGAGATCAGGCATCACATTCTCAAATAATTGCTACCTCAGATTTTTTTTTTTTTTTTGCTCTCTTTAAGAGGCGAGCAAAAGCATTTTGCTTTGTGTGTAAAATTGTGACTCATTCTATCAAGAATGAAAAATTCTTATTTGTAAGTTCAAATTATTTTTGTTAACAAACAGCTTGTCATGGAATCATAACTTGTGTTGCAGTGGTAGTATGAGGATGGGATATTTGAGATGTGTAGCAAAATTAAAGGTTTTTAAAATGGGCAAAAAACCAAACCTAAAGATAATTCCATCTTGTAAGAAAACCCTTGGTGCCCAGAGTGGCAGTCAAGCATCAGTCCCATTCCTGATCTGAAAAGTTTTTTGCCACTGCTTGTATTCCCAGGTCACTAAGACTGAATGGGACAATTTTCCAGAGATGCTCTCATTCTGGATCTCAGCTATGGAACTTAGTATTTATCAATACTTGCTATTTAGAATTACCTGTTTTCAGCTGAGTTCCTGGGAAGAAAAACCTTTAGATTCCATTTCTAAATTAACAAAAATGAAAAGTCTTGCTCTCAGCTATCTCAAACCCTCACACCAAAATCAGGTTCCAGTTCCTGTGGGTGTGAAAAGATGAACTGAATTACATCAAATTGAACAACCTTGTGGTCCCACCTTGAAAAGCATTTTGAAACAAATCAGGGATTCTCCTCATTTTTCAGATGTATGTCAAGCAGGAAAATAAAGATAAATGGATGCCTAAATAGATAATACATGGGGATATAAAGACCTTAATTATCATAGAAGTATAGAATTGTTTAGGTTGGAAAAGATCTATGAGGTCGTGGAGTCCAAATGTTAACCCAGTCCTGCCAAGTCCACCACAAAGTGATGGGAAGAGGGACACAGTTGCTGCCATGTGGCAGAACAGAAAAGGAGTACAGTCACTAGGGGATGGTACATGGTAGATGATGAGAGAAAACATGCATTTTGACTACAACTGAGAAGAGGGGAGGAAGAACAGAAAATGGACGTGAGAGAATTAAATGTAAGAATAGATAGCAAAAAATTAGAACTAGCAGAGCTGAGAGGAGTGATAAATGAGTTAGTGAGGAAAAAAGACTAAGAGAAGAAAATACTTTTCTATAAAAAGTGGGAATATGCACAGCTACCTGATATAGTCCACAAAAGCAGTAAAGCCTTACAAAATGCAAAGAGTTTGCAAAATGCTGAAATCAGCTACTGTGGATCAGGTGTTACATACGAGCAGAAAAAGTCCTATACATGAGAAGTGGTCACTCATTTTCTACCAGTTATGGGATTTTTCTTCCCCATATCTGACATGGGCCCCAGGCAAACACAAAACTTGAAGAGCTAGACTCAGCATCTGATCTGCTGTTGCATTTCCTACGTTCCTAAAGGGAAAAAACTGAGAAAAATAAAGTGCACCACACTGTTTTTATAAGCAACCTTCCATTTTTCAGACAGATACACAGGTGAGGTTTATTTATCCAGTTACATTGTCCCACATATATGCCTACCATTCTTAAGCATTGTTCTGTTTTTATTTAGTGTGTATATAATGCAATGACCTAGAAGCTCCAAGAGAAAAAATACTTTGGGGATATTGCTAAGCAGTCTCTTGGCATTTCTGGGCATTGTTTCAGTTTGTATCTGTGATAATGTACCAGTTAATATTTTCCTTAGTCGGAAAGTCCTTATCTTGGTGATAAATTCTGAGAATTACCAAGTTAGGCTTGAACTACATCTCTGCGATATGTTAAGTTTTTAAGAGACACTATTATATCTGTTGGAGGTAGTTAAGAAAAATACCTGAATTAGTTGTGTGGCCTATTACAATGCTGATATGCTAAAAGCTAATCTTATACTCAAGATGTTGGTGCATAGAGCAGTTAGATATAAAAAAGTATTTTTTTTATATATTACTCTTTTTGGAAGGTTTATTGTCCTTTTCTACTCGGTGATGCTGCTTGTCTTGGATCTTGACATTATTTAACTATTTTTTTTAACAATGCTGCTTTTGGATCTATTTTTGTGAGCTGCTGAGTACCTTCACCTCATTTTGACATCAATAAAAATTGAAAGATTTCATTTCAGTTCCAGCAATGGTTAGTTTTAGAGACTTGTAGCACTGAGTAGAATTTTTAGAAGATGCTGGAAATCATTGTACCAGTCACTTGTAGAAAATATCCCTCCTGTAGGATGGAAAACTATAGATGTCTAGATTTTTCTACAGACAGAACTATAATGATGTCAGATCATATTTTTTAATATTCATGCTGTAGACCACTCTTAATTTCCATCCCTTTGTATTTCTTTCCAAAAGGGAGAGGAAACTACTGCTCAGCTATACTCAGAAAGAACTCCTGGACTGCTTTAGTGTTGTTTATTTTTCTTTTTGGAAAGTAATTTTTTTTATTCTGACTATAAAAACGGTTCATCATCTGGTATAATACAACCATCAGTCTTATATATGCATTATATTGCTCAGAGATACTCAGCACTATCTCGGCTTCTGAAATCTTTATGTTGTGCTTTGTGTATGTTTTAGTCATTGTGTAAGATATAGCAATACTGAGGGCACTGTTATGAAAAAGTACAGCCCAGAAAAAAACATGTTAGCAGTCATTAAGTAATTGTATTTGTTCAAAATTCTGATGTGCTGTTAAGTGAGGGTAAAAGTCTCTGGAACTCCCTTGCCTTTAATTGTGCCAGCAGTCTCTCAAAGAAACAAAAATTGTCTCTTCTGAATAATAACCAGATAAAGAGTGTGTTTTCAACAGAGAAAGAGAGGAACCAATATTTAGAGCAACTTATTTCCTTTTGCATAAACATTTCATTGGTAGATTTGCCATACAAATGAGGCATTTTTTCCACTACTGTTTCATTTTATGCAATGTGGAACATGAGAGTTATCGCAGTGTCATTACTGCAGCAACAGAATGACTTTAAGCACAATTATTCTATAAACCAGATCCAAATTTTTTTGTAAATTTCTAAAATACAAGAAATTGTAAGAATTAGGTTTCATATGTAGTATGTATTTGGAGAATACTGGTATAAAAGTAGTTGCTCAGGAATTCTTCATTGTTTCTAAGTATATCTAAAGGAAAATGCTGTCAAATACATTTTTTAAGTTCTTAGTATTGAAAATGCTGGCTTTACTAAAATCTGTTAGTGTTTTCACTTGTAAGATCAATATTGTTATGAAGTCTGTAGCTTTCAGATGAATTTTTTGATCTTTTGTCATTGTAAAATCTCTTTGCAATGGTGTTCGCATTTCAGTTTAATAAAGGTCATGAATAAAATTCCCAAATTCCTTATGTCTTCATGATATGCAACACTTCTAGTATATAATGTATAGCAAGAAAAAGGAAAATCCAGACATCCAACAGTCTGTGGGGCAGGGTCCTGCTGTCCTCCATGGCAAAAGCTCCCTGATAGATATGCTTAACCAGCTTTGTGTGCACTGAGCAATTGAACCAGGTAACCGAGGTGGCTCATGTACCAGGTCACAACTTTTATGTTTCTTTAAGGCTCTTTGTGTTGATGTAAATTATCACTGAAATTCAGGAATTTCAAGTTAGCAAAGGTAAAGTTTGATCAAGAAAGGTTGAGGATTGGGGGAGTCTTAAGGTGTGTAAGCACTGCCCTGGTTAGTAGAAGGTACAGATCTCTGACCCTTTGCACCAATATTGGGCAGTTTTCCTGCAAATCTGGGACTGCCCCCCAGGTTACGTGTTGCCAGCTTTCTGTCTTAGGAGCAGGCAGGGTCATCTAAAGTACTGTGAAATACTTCTCATTGGCAACTGTGTCTAGTTATAGTGTGTGCCAATTACCATTCCAGGAAATGCCATCTCCACCCTTTGTTCTCAGGAATTGCAAGGATGTGCTGGTTTTGGCCGCAGCAGAGTTAATTTTCTCCATGGTGGCTGGTATGGGACTGTGTTTTGGATTTGTGCTGAACTCAGTGATGATAATAGAGATGTTTTTGTTGTTGCTGAGTAGAGCTTACACAGAGCCAAGGCCTTTCCTGGTTGCATGGGAGGGTGGGAGGAGACACAGCTGGGATACATGATCCCAGCTGACCAAAGGGATATTCCAGATCATATGACATCATGCTCAGTGTAAAGTGCTGAGTAAAGAAAGAACATTTGGAGTGATGGTGTTTGTCTTCCCAACTCACTGTTACACGTGACAGGCCCTGCTTCCCTGGAAATGGCTGAACTCCTGCCTGACCATGGGAAGTGGTGAATTAATTCCTTTAGCTTTACTTGCATGTGTGGTTCTTGCTTTTCCTGTTAAACTCTATCTCATCCCAAGGATTTTCTAGCTTTTACCCTTCCTTTCCTCTCCCCAGTCCCACTGGTGGGAGACTGAGAGAGTGGCTGCCTGGGGCTTGGGTGACGCCAGGCAATGGAGGAAGGAAACAGAGCTTCCCACTTCTCCCATCCTTGTAGGAGGTTGTGCTGCACCTCTTTGCTCATGAAACAAAACCAAAAAAGGAAGAAAGGGGTCATCAATTATCCCTCTCAGAATGTCTCTCAATTTCTCGTAATCCCCCAGACGTATTTAACATAATGGAATTCACAGAATCACTGGATCAGGTTGGAAGGGACCACAGTGGGTCTTGGTCTAATCTCCCTGCTAAAGTAGGGCCATCCCAGAGCACATGGCATAGGATTGCATCCAAACAGTTCTTGAGTATCTTCAGTGAAAGAGACAGAGGGAAATCTGTTACACTGTCTGGTCACACACAAAGTTTTTTCTCATATTCAGGTGGAATTCCCTGTGCATCCATGTCTGCCCGTTGCCTTGTGTTCTGTTGCCTGGCACCACCTAGCAGAGTCTGGTCTGTGCTCTGACCCCTCCTTGCAGACACTGACAGACACTGATGAGATCCTCTCTCCTTCCTGAGGCCGAACAGAATCAATTCTCTCAGCCTTTCCTCACTATAGAGATACTCCAGTCCCTTGATCACCTTTGTAGCTCTCTACTGGACCCACTCCAGGAGCTCCGTGTCTCTCTTGCGCTGCAGAGACCAGAACCGAGCACAGACTCCAGGTGAGACCTCACCAGGGCTGAGTAGTAGAACAGGATCACCTCCCTTGGCCTGCTGGCTGTGCTCTTCCTGATGCACCACAGGATTCCATTGGCCTTCCTGGCCTCAAGGCACTGGTGGCTCATGGACAGTTTGTTGTCCAGCAGGACCCCCAGGTCCTTCTCCACAGAGCTGCTTTCCAGCAGGTTGGCCCCCAGCCTGTGCTGGTACCCACCCAGGCTTGTACTTCCCCAGTTGCAGGACCCTGCATTTGCCTGTGCTGAATTTCAGAGAGTTCTCTGCCCATCTCTCCAGCCTGTCAAAGGCCCTCTGAAGGGCTCACAGGCAAACTGTGTCAAAAGACTCGGTATGGGACAGTGCAGGATGATGTTAAGGGGGCAGCATGCCATGACACCAGAAGAACAGCAAGGGATGACACTGGGGGAACAGCACGGGATGACACCAGGAGAGCAGGATGGGATGACACCAGCGGGACAGCACAGGTTACCACCAGGGAGACGGCACGGCATGAGAGCAAGGGGACAGCACGGGATGAGAGCGGGAGCACGGGGCGGGATGCCAGCAGGGGCACAGCACGGTGTGTCCGCTCCCAGCGCACGGGGCGGGGCGGTGCCGCTGACCGGTGCCGGCGGACATGGCGGGGCGGCTGCGGCGGCTCGGCAGCGGTGAGGGACCGGCGGGGATCGGGGCGGAGGTGGTGCGGGGGGCGCGGTCCGGCGGGTCTGCCGGAACTGGGCTGGCCGGGGCCTGCCGGGGTCCCTAGACCCGCTCGGTGCAGATTTGGGATGGATGGCAGCACCGTACCTGTACGCGGAGCAGAGCGGAGTAGGAGCACTTTGGATGTAGCTGCAGAACTTCCCTAACTGATGGGTTTTCAACTAATTTTTTGAGACTAGAATCCTGTAGATGCTTGATTCATTAGTGCTGTTAAGTGGTTGTAAGGGAAGTGATAGTATATGTAATTAATTTCAGGAAACTTTATTCTTCAGTCATTTACATTTCACATGTGTTTTAGAAATTGGTTAAAACTTCAGGCTTTTAAAAACAAATGTGTAACTCTCAGCAGAGAGTGTTCTAGGTGCAGAAAGAGAGTATTTTTAAATAACTCCTCTCAATCACAGAATGGGTCAGGGTGGAAGGGCCCACAGTGGGTCATCTGGTCCAACCTCCCTGCACAAGCAGGGCCATCCCAGAGCATATGGTACAGGGTTGTATCCAGACAGTTCTTGAGTGCCTCCAGTGAGGGAGACTGCATGACCTCTGTGGACAATCAGATGTCTCTGATAGCTGCTGAATTGCATCTGCAGTTAAATGAAAGGCAGCATGGTGTGATGTTCCCAGGATTTTGGAGCAAGGAAGGAGGATGGCAGTTGGAATTGTCAGGGCCCTAAGCACAGCCCGTGTCCCCTGAGCAACCTCCCCCAGGGCTGTACCCCTACCCAGGAGCCCTGTTACATCTCTGCCCTGAGCCTTCAGTCCCAGCCTCAGCTGAGCCATCAGCCTTGCCACCAGTCCAGCCCTGGCTCTGTCTCCTGGATGGACCTTGGACTTCTGCTGTAGCCTTGTGTCCAGCCCTGTCTCTGGCCCCATCCGCTGCTGCTCCTGCTTAGGCGCCCTGGCTGGACCCTGGACCTGACTCAGCTCCGTTTATGTGGGACATTCTCGGTGAACCCTGCTTTGCCCACCTCGTTCAGGTGTGTTGGGCCTCTGCCCTGCTCCCTGGAACCACTGCCTGTGCTGCAGTCACCCTGGGCTCCTGACTGTAGAATGTTCACCTTCTGCTTCCTGATAAGAACTTGTATTACAAACAGGTTTTATTTTTAAAATAAAAATTCTTCTTCTGTCAAAATAGAAGTCCATGAAAAACTGAAAACTTGAGTTTTAGTGGATGAGACATAGACTCCTTTTTTAAAAAAAATACATATATTCTGCCTGTTATTTATTTTTCCCCAAAGAAAACTTCTCAGACCAAAAAAAATCCTCAAAAACTTTCTGTGGCTGTAGCTTGTGTGTTCTGTGAACAAGCTTATTGAGTAAATCCCTTAAATGTGTACTTTGCTAAGTGTTTGATAATTCTCTTACTATTTTATAGTTGCCTTTAGGCAGCAGAAATGGAAAAGTTCTGTCTCCACACAAGCAAAAATGCCTCCTTGTGATTTTGTACCCGAAAAATATGAAGTAAGTAATGCATACTACACTGAATTTAAATAAAACTGCATTACTGAGTGATAGGCTCCTCTGGGGTATAAATACATAGTGCATTAAATATGATCATAAAGTTTGCTTCTTTGGGCACAACCCAACTGCTACAACTAGGATATAACCTGTAGATGTACCCGTGTGGCAAATCTGTAATTTCTACATTGTTCATTTGAAAATATTCAAGAAAGAGGTAACGTGCAGAACAGCAGCCTTATTTCAAAAAGCTTAATTTCAGAGGTTTGTGGAACAGCCTTCTTTGTGCCAGAATTTGTTACAATCTGAGTCCTATAGACAGCTGTGTAGTCTACGTGATCCACTACAGCTTCATGAGTCTGGATCTTTGGAAGGCATAGATGGATACTGACTGTTTTATTCCACTCAGTCCTATCCATACGAACGTATGCAGAAGATCCGTGAACAAAATATTGCTCCTTCACTGCGAACGTATTACAAGAAGCCATTGCTGCTGCACCAGGGACATATGCAGTGGTTGTTTGATCATGAAGGACGAAGATACCTTGATCTCTTTGCTGGAATTGTCACCGTCAGTGTTGGACACTGTCACCCGTAAGTATGTTACTTTTTGATTTATGGTATAAAATATAGGAAGAGACAGCTATGTTTGTTTTGTTCTTCATTAATCTGCGGCACTGTGAGCGTAAAACCAGAATATAATTTACTGAATTGTCATGTATGACAGTAAGTTCAATTTCTGCTGCATTTTGAAGAATTCCTTATTTCGGTCTACTGGTTCATCCATCTGGCACACGGTGCAGCATCTGCATTTGCAGAATCGATTGCACAGAGGTATGTGCATGTATGAGTGTGGAGTCTGTGTGGAATTTCATCCCTTTGTCTCTCCTTTGCTACATGCAGGAAGGTAACTATGGCTACCCAGAAGCAGCTGGCTCGCCTGTGGCATACCACCAATATCTACATGTACCCACCAATCCATGAGTATGCTGAAAAGCTAACTTCTCTTTTTCCAGATCCACTGAAGGTAATTTGCTTCTGGCAGGAGCAGAGCTGGTGAAGTGGGTGTCTGTTTATAAGAAGCATTTATTAAATAATAGAGAGCCATGATATCTCTAGAGAGAAAATCTGTATTGGGAATACAGGCTGTCAGTTAAAGAGCATGCGGGCCTTCAGGGCCTTTTCTTTAGACCTAGCTATAGACAAGCACAATCCCCCCAATTCCTGTTCTGTTTGTTTTCTCCCTCCACCTGTCACTGTGAAGAGGCATTGCCAGCTTAAAAATTACTGAAGGAACTAAGTAGATGTTTACTATTCTTATATGTAGCCAGCTTTAATTTTCTTGATCTCGTGAAAATTCACAGTGAAAAGTGTTTGACAGTATTGTGTAAAGTGAACTTTACTCACATTTAAATAAATAAACAACATAAATGTCACGTTTCATATGCAGCGAAACAGTAAGAAAAATAATTTTTGTTTTCAGGTAAAATAAATCACTGATAAAATGAAATTGAGCTATCAGAAGAATATAAAGCTGTTGCAGTCTCAAAGATGGAAAAAAAAAATTTTAAATGTCATGCTTAGTTTGATCCAACACTTTAATTTCTTTCAATCAGAATTCCATCTTAGAAAAACCTGTAAACTGAAACCGTTTGAGATTTCTCTGTAGTGTACCTGAACACATCAATTGGATCTTAGTTCTTATCTATAATGTAAGGTCAACACTAATTTTATGGTGGTGAGGTCACCCTGTGGCAGTGCTAGGCTATAGCTCATTGTGTTATTAAGGGCCATGGTCTGATGCTGAGGAAAAAGGTGATGTTTTTGTGCTGTACTGATCCCAAGCGTTCTGCCACAGGTGGTTTATCTCACCAACAGCGGGTCGGAAGCCAATGATTTAGCTATGTTCATGGCAAGGCTACACACTCGTAACTTTGACATCATCTCTCTCAGGTAATGCCGATAGAGCTTTACAAAACTCCTCCGTGTATGGGATCACTCTCTATATGCCTAAACCAAGAAATAACAGAGAACTCTTTCACCCCAGGTGTGCAGAGGAGGATGCAATATAATTACTTTATTTGGCAAAGAGAAGTAAACCAGGAGGTGAAGTTTTCATACAATAAAACTTCATAATAAAATAAAAGTTTGCAATGAAAATGCAACCTGCAATTTTTGCTTGTTTTGCCTATAAAATGGTCTGATGTCTGCGTTCAGGGTGTGCTGTGGTAGACTTTTGTTCATGGCCAGAGCAAGACTGAGCAACTGCTACATTCTTCCTCCATTTCCCTTCTGTTGTGCCCCTTTGTGAGGGTTGCAAAGGTACCTTTGGAACAGCGGTGCACTGAACCTCAGCAGGGAACTGCTCTGGCTGAGAGCTGGTTTTTGTTTTGTTTGCTTTGCTGCCTTGTTTTTCTGTCAGAACCCTGAACCACAGTTCACTGCACAGGTACACAAACAGCTCTTCTGGCTTAATGACGGGGATGGAGCTGGGCTGAACACCAGTACACTGTAAACACCAGTGCAAACTTTACTGTGCAGCCCAGGGGGCCTCAAATATTAGAACAAAAGGACGTGTTAATGAGAAGCTGTATTTTTCTGTTACTGTGTTCAACAGAACACTGGGTATCTTGCTTGTGTATTCTCACTAACCAGTTTTGATTTGTGTATAAAACTGTCAGCAAACCACCTTCTAGTTTAATGATTGTCAGCATCTGTTGGAGACAGTAGCTGTTTCCAAGATTCAAAGGACAGAGATGTTTGCTATGTAGGGATCAGGTGATACAGCAGATCTTCTTGAGGCACTTTCTGAATTGCTGTTCGTTCAAATCACTGTACTCGTCCCCTTGCAAACATTTCTTCACAATTTTAATATTTGAAATTGCAGTCAGAGTCAAAAGGCAGAGCAAAAGAATGGCAGTAGGAATCTTCTTAGTTTCAATGCAACAATTCACATCTTTCCCAAAAATTTGTAGCTCAGTAGCATGCCTTCTCAGAACTGATATTGCTCCAGACACTTCTTGGAAATGAGTGATGTTGATCTGCTTTGTTTGTTTGAACAGAGGAGGATACCATGGAGGCAGCCCTTACACGCTGGGTTTGACATCCCTGACTCCTTACAAGCATGGTGTTGCCAATGGCTTTGGCTGTACAACTGTGAGATTTTTTTTTAATTTTATTTTAATAATCTGGATAACTAACAGTTTATTTGACTATTTCAGCAATTGCTATGTTTTCTGCCCTCAGGTGCTTTATGGTCTCTAGTCAAGACTGCAATGTAGCTGTTTCTGCTGTCTATGTTCAACAAGAGCCAGAGTCCGCTTTTCTTCTATGTATAGATCCTTAGATATAATTTTGAGTCGGGACAGTTATAACATGAGTGTTCATGATTTGCAGTTCTTTAGTCATGCTTGATGCTTGTCTGGGATTCTGTGTAAGGAGCAAAACAACATTCTGAACACCTTTTCTCAAGCTTGTTTTGGCAGATCTGTGCAAAGTTGCTTTCAGATGGTCTGGAGCAGATCCTTCACTGTAGTGAATAGGAACCCTATTTCAGCAAGACAGGAGACATATCTGTTAAGGAGATCCACAGAGGTTAAATGGCAATGTGTTATGTCCCTGCCCTTGAGCAGATGGGAGTAACTTTCTGTCTAGAAGCTGACATTGGTGACTCCAATAATTACAGGTGACAGCTCAGCCACAGTATTAACCAGAGAAAGGCTCATTCACAGTATTAACTCATACAAAGGCAGCTTCCCAGCCTCAGTGAGTGGCCTGAAGCCATGTGGTATTTCATCAGCAGCAAGGATTAGAAAGCTGAAGTTGTCTCTATGAGATCTGCCTGCCTCCCTCTATTTTGCAGATTTCATCCATCCTTCAGATTACTGAAATGCTACCACCAACTCAAAATGCTGGCATTACTCTTTGCTGACCAATATGCTAAGTTAAAGAACAAAAAATGAAAAAAAATCAGTTGACTGACTATTGCTGGAATAGTCTAAACTTGTCAGTTCCAAAACTGTCTTGGTTCCACCAATTTGTGAGGGAGAAATGTAGTGTTTTTCCCAAGTGTTCTTCAGACAAGTTCCTTGGACAGTGTTTGCCCCTTGACTCTAACATAACTTTTTTTTGATTTTGCCATTAATCATTAGATCAAAAGATCTCTTAGAAAGGTGTCGTCAAATCTGTAGATACTTCTTTTATGCTTGATAGACAATGTTACCAGATGTTTTTCGTGGTCCATGGGGAGGCAGCCATTGCAGAGATTCTCCGGTGCAAACTGTTCGAAAATGCAGCTGTACTGAAGGTTGGTTCATGACAAAAATTTGGCTTTCAGAGTACAGAATACTAGAGGGCAGTGAAAATAGATTATAGTTACCTCCTCAAGAAAAGTAGATGTCTGGTTAGATTTTGCAAGGGCAACTAAAGAAAATATTGCAGAGAATCTTAGGACCCTGTATTCCAATGGGAAAAATTTGGGACAGATGAAAACACATTCTCAGATTTCTTCTTGAAATCCCAGTCCTTGTTTCCAGTATTTGTTATGATCAGCCCTGGAAGCTGTGGAACTCACTTCAGCACATCTGGAAGAACAGAAGTGTTGAAGGAGTTTTTTGCAGTTTCTGAAGTTCTGACACCTTTCCAGCTTTTGTGTTGGTATAAGGCAAATAGTAAGGACAACCTGCAGCCAGTAATGGGCAGAAGTCTTACATGGGGCAAAATGGCCCATACATAACACAGTGTGAAATCTCCTCTACTGCTCTGCAGCTAACAATAATTCCAATTGGTTTTTCTACTGTTTCAAAAGGCACTTTTTAGTATTTTAATTCACATGCACATGTAACAGAATGTTTTGTGTTTAGCTTTGCCATCCCTAGTGAATGGGAGCATTAGCCATACTAATTGCTCTGTTCTTTATTTAAGTACAGACCGATATGGAGCTGTATTCTCCAGAATCCTCCTACCTGCACGAAACATAGAGTACACATGGTTTAAGAGAAAAGAAGGGACTCTCATTTAACGTTTAGCTTTCTTCTGTTCATTTGAGAGGTGGTATTTACCATGCAGTTGTTGCTTAGATATGTTATTTCATGTTTTGAAGCTAGTTTTGTGTCATATTAAGTAAATTCCCTTCAAACTGTTTCCCCTGTATACAGGTGCATGTCTTGCAAAAGACCAGTACATTGAACAGTTCAAAGATACTCTGAATACCTCAGTGCCCAAGACAGTAGCTGGATTTATTGCTGAGCCAATTCAAGTAGGTAGTTTGCCATTTCTCAGTTGTGATAGTAAAAATAGTGTAAAATACTCAAATCTGACATTCTTTACCTACAACCTGAACATAGAATTTTGCTGATTTTTACTGTGATTTTTTTGTGCTTTAAATGCCTTGAATCTTTGTAAAATTGGATACACTGCCTTAAAATTCCAGCTTTTGTCACTGACTTCAATGGAGATAAAATTTTGCTCATGATACTAAAAACAGAATCATGATTAAACATATATATTTTTCTACATTTAGTGAGTATGATGTATGCTATTGTTTGGTTTCTACTACCTTCTTCCAATTTTGAGACTTCTTTTCTCTTTACTATTTCTGTAAACTTTAAACTCAACTCCCCTTCCCCCTCTTTTAGTCATGTTGTCCGCTGTATTTTCAACAGCTGTCCAGCCACTGGTGGGCACAGGATTCATTCTCCTAATGTTTCATCCCATGTTCACAATTGCTATATATGTGGTTCTTCAACAGGAAAAATGGAGAATTTTTCCCAGACAAGAAAAAAATGTGAGAACTGTGACTATAAGGAAAACTGGAGCAGTTCTCTGGTTTTGCTGTTTTCTAAGCACTTATGACATGAGTCTAAAAAGCTGTTCCGGTCCAGGTGTAGGTTAGAATTGAATTTCCAATCCAAATGCAAACTGTCAAGGTGAAAAGATGTTAAGGAAGCAATGTTCTAAACAAATTAACCAAAGAAGGAATGTGAATTCCCTGGTCAAATTTGTCAGCAAACAAGAGTTTCTGGATTTTGCTGTGTGTAGATTTTCAAGGTCGTTGTTTTGACAGTTTATTGTTAATTCACTTGGTCTTACAGTGCATGGCCTCACAAACATTCATGCCAGCACAACTAATGGAATAGCAGGCAGCACTGTGAAATGGGAATGCGTGACCTGAGCAGGAGCGTTTTGAAGCAGTTTCATTGCTGGAGCCAGAAGCTTGAAAAACAGTCTTGCTGTTACCTGAGGGATGCTAGGTTTTTTCCCAAGTAGAAGTCCTGTTTCCTTGTTTGTTCCTGAAGACAGTGTGTTTCTCTCTCGGCAGGGTGTTAATGGAGCTATTCAGTACCCAAGAAATTTCTTAAAGGAAGCTTATCAACTGATACGGGAAAGAGGGGGCCTTTGCATCTCAGATGAAGTGCGTGAGATTTTTTTATTGTAAGAATTCTAGACTGGGGTACCTCTGAAAGTTATCATAAAAGAATCCAAGTGAAGCCTGGAAATAATCTAAGTGAAATGCACTTCATAGCTCAAGTTTAACATGGTGTTAAACTGCATCTTTCCAAGCATAGGAGTTTTTACTGCCTTTATTCTCATTTTGGGCAAAGGTAATATTTGTAGAAGACTTCAGTCCTAACATTCTGGGAGCAGTAAATTTGCACAAATATGCAGCTAGCAAATGCTACTTGTGATGTGAGATTTGCCAAAATAGCCCCTTCTTTTATGAGTTTTGTTGACACACATAAAATACAGAAGAGAGTCGATTGCTCTACATCTGCAAATATGTTTTAGAAATAGAATTTTCTTAGCTAAAACTATATTGAAATAGTGTCAAATTCTTCAAATGCTTTTAAAGCATCTGCATTTTCTCTCCACTTTGAAGTGAAAGCTGCATCTTATCTGTGCATCTCACCAGGCCTAAGACATGATGACGTTATCACATGAAAGAAAAACCCAGTTACAATAAATAGCCTTTTGTGCAGAGGCATCTGAATAAGGATCCTAATTAACAAGTTGACTCTGGATGTAGTTGCTGTTTAATCCAAATCAGTAACAATAGAAAGACAAGAAAAGAAACTATATCATAAAGCATGAGAAAGTGATGGGTATTCCTCTGAATTTTTCCTTTGAAAGGTACAGACAGGATTTGGACGGACAGGCAGCCATTTCTGGGGATTTCAAACACATGGTGTAGTCCCTGACATTGTTACTTTGGCGAAAGGAATTGGTAATGGCTTCCCAATGGCAGCTGTTGTTACAACAAAAGGTAAAAGTGTTCTGTTCTGCTATGATGTAAAAGAGTAATCGCAAAATATAATACAATTATTTACTGAGAGATGTGTGTTTTAAAAAGCTGAGTGCTACTTATAAACTTAATCTATCTTTTGACAAATGAATTGGATCCTCATTACTTCACTTGTTTCACCATGTTGTGCTGTATCAGTACCAAGATGTATTTAAAAGGGGTTAGTTGTATAACTGAAGAATGAATGAAATTGTGAGTGGTTTGTAGAGCTGATAAAAGAGCCTGGAAATCCTCGCTGAATTCACTGTTTTAGAGATAAACATAGCGTGAGTATATAGGGCAGGATGTTACCCAGCTGCTTGATTCCTACAAATGGCTGACTCAATCTAGTGAGGAAAATCTGTAGATGTCAGGTGACAGCATATGTTAGAAGCATGAATTTTTAAAACGTTTTGTTTTGGCATCTGCTAGACACTATAGTTTTTGGAAATACTGATATTTTGCACAGACTACTTTCAGGAAATCTTACTGTGTTGTACCCAGTAGAATCAGAGTTGAACCACAGCAAATGTAATTGTTGTTACGGTAACAAATGTTTAAACCAATTAAGTACAGTTATCAAACAAGACAGAGGACCAAGATGATCAGAGGGGTGAAGTACCTCTCATATGAGAAGAAGTTGAGAGAATTGGGATTGCTCAGTGTGGAGAAGGCTTTGGGGTGACCTATTGTGACCTTCCAATATAAGAAAAATGGAGAGGGACTTTTTACAACAGCATGGAGTAACAGGACAAAGAGGAATGGCTTTAAACTGAAAGAGCTTCGGTTCAGATTAGATAAAAGAAAAAAAAACTTTACTGTGAGAGTGCTGATGCACTGGCACAGGTTGCTGAGGTACATTGTGAATGCCCCATCCCTGGAAACGTTCAAGGCCAGGTTGGATAGGGCTTTGATCAGCCTGGGATAGTGGAAGGTGTCCCTGCCCATGGCAAGGGATTGGAACTGGATGATCTTTAATGTCCTTTCCAACTCAAACCATTCTGTGATTCTATGATTCTGTGATTCTATGAACTGAAGGAGTAACCAGTGTTGTTCTTTTTCTTTTAGAGATTGCAAGTTCCTTGGCTCAAAATCTTCACTTTAATACGTTTGGAGGAAACCCTTTGGCCTGCGTCGTTGGAGCTGCAGTTCTTGATGTAGGGAGAATGTTACATAAATTTATCTATACCACAAGTTTTCGTATCAAAAGATGAAAAATGCATGTATAAATTTTTATGTGGGCAATTTTTTAAATAACTAAATAAAGTGCATAAACGTAGGCAGGTATAAATGCATGGCCAGTGTGCCCTATGCACAGGCAAAAATCCTGATTAGTTTAATTGTAAAAATTTTCAAATCTCTAGAAAGAGTAGTAGCCCTCTAATTATGATTTCAGAATCATCTTTACCTCCCTTATGTTCTTTACTTTGTTAATGAAATTGTAGGAGAGTACTTTCTCAAAAGCCTTAGCTAATTCTTTTATAGCACCACACAAAGCCACAGCTAAAGGGAGTGTATTTTCTGGCACGCATGCTTAACAAAGCTTTTTTAACTCAATTTTTTTTAACTCAACGGCTTTTACCTTATGCTTAAATCAACCTTAATGACCAGGCAGTTTAAAATACCTACGGTCAGAATTCCTTTTGGAAAAAAAATTAACTCATGAAAAAGAAAACAGAAGAATTTGCAACATATTTCACTTATTATCCAGTAGAAAATCAGTCAGTGGTCACTATTTAATTTGTCTTGATTATGTACAGACTATTCATTCCTGAAGCTCACTTCATTACAGCAGACACTGTTTCTATTCATGTTACTTTCCTGAGTGGTTTGGGAAGTTTAAGCTATTAATGAGATGGATGATTGTACAAAGAACTGATGTTTTGGGGCTTTTCGACTCTGAAGTAACTTGGAGCTTGGCTCAGAAATAATTCCAAGGAGATTGTTAGTCAGAAAGAATAAAATGGTGGTGAAAGAAGAAGGAAAAAAAAGACAAGCAGAAACAACGACTTTATCTTCTGTAATTGTTTTTTAAATGTGATTTTTCTAAACGCAGATGTTAAGTTCATCTAATGATTTGTGTGAAGGTGCCAGTATGTGCTTCCAAATAAGAACTTTGATTAAGGAGGACAGAGTAAAGAACGAAGAAAAGATTGTTATTAAGAAACATGCTGTTGAGAATTATAATTAAAGCACTCAAGTTGTTCCCTGCCTAGTACACATAGATAAGTCTTGTCTAATTATATTCTTCTCATGATACTGAGAAAGAATTAAAATATTTTGGTAAGATTTTGAAAATAATCCTTCTGGTCAGGTATTTTCCAGTTACGAGTATATGTGAGAAGGAACTACTTGATTAAATATAAGTAGTAAGTAAAATGTGAAAAGTACCAGAGGAACATCAAAGTATTATGTGCAATTGTATTCTGATGCTATTAGGAGGATTTTAAGAGAAAGAAAATGTGAGCACTGAGGTAGTGAAGGAACATAGTGAGGAAGTGAGATAAATATAGTGTCAAATTCAATGGGGATTAACAGAATGTGTTGAAAGCTTTTCCTGCAACCCTGTCATGGTACTTCATTTTAACCAGGCTATTGAAAAAGACGGTCTACAAAAAAACAGTGAGGATGTGGGGACATACATGCTCCTGGAGTTGGCTAAACTACGGGATAAATTCGAGATTGTTGGAGATGTCCGTGGCAAGGGACTTATGATCGGAGTAGAAATGGTGACAGATAAGGTTAGTGACTACTTCATTCCTTTCAATTTACAGTGCCACTGAAAGTTTTATCACATTTTATTTCACTTGAAATAACAGACATATTTCTTGTTAAAAAGCAGACAGTGAAGTGGAAAAACTTGGCTCTGGCTAAAAACGAGCCATTCCATCATTCAACTATTTCACAAGTTTTGCGTAAACCTTAACTGCACAGACTCACGAGAGCAGATAAGTTATGCAGCTAAAATTTTCAGCTAGAGGTAGGATTTATTGGAGAGATTGGAATATACATCTTTGTCACAGAACTAATTTAGGAAATCTAAGTTTAATATTTCTTTTTCTTAGGACAGTCGACGCCCTCTTCCAGCTGAAGAAATCAATCAGATCTGGGAGGACTGTAAAGACATGGGGGTTCTGATTGGCAGAGGAGGGCTTTACAGTCAGGTACTGAACACTGGTTATAAATAAAGCTTATTTTCTATCCTTGTGAACTTCATCCCCATTTCCCTCAAGTTAAAAATAATTTAGTTTAGTAAATAAACTAGAAAATGTATACTCTTAGGAACTATCTCTGTTTAACGCTGCTTATTTTTAAATTGAGCAGGAACTATTTGATTATTTTCAAATATTCTGAACAAACTCAAAGCTTAGAGTTTTCCTTTAGAGGGACAACTTCCCCTAGAAAACCAAGGTATTACAGCCTGTAAATTAGAAGAACTCAGCAATACTCAGGACCAAGTCTTCGCACAGTTTAGGTTATCACCTGACACATCAGTACAAAACTAATAGTTGAGTCTGGGGAGCTGCTAATGTTCTAATTCGATGGTAATTTAAAAAAAACCAAACCAACAAAAACAAAACAGAAAAAGGTGTTGACAGCAAGTTCAGCAACAGCACAAAAAAGAGAATTAGATGTGGAGGCCATCAGCCCACACCAGCTGAGGATGTACTCCATGCTGTAGCCAGGACACTGCATCAGCTCCCTGCAGCACCCAGTTAATGGCAGAGAATTGCCTCAGGGCTGGCTGGGTCAGTGAAGCCCTCTGACACAGGGGAAGCAGCTTCCATGTGAGATGGATGGAGGGTAGCTAAAATAAATCAGACACTGTGTCTGTCACCTCATCAGTACTCCACAAGTCACAGACCAGAAGGCAGGTAACAAGCTGCAGCTCAGCGCAGTAACATCTCATTCTGCCTGATGAGAGGGCTGTTTATCTGTGAGTGTTTGCTTCAGCAGGGGCTGTGGGTGGGAAAGACCATTATTCCACTCTTCCTGTATTAAGTCCTGTGACGTGATGGCAGAAAAATCTGAAATTTAAGATTCTTATGGAAGATAAATACTCTTGGAAACATAGATCAAACATTCAAATTTAAGAGCCTATGTTCTTGACAGGTGTAGCTGTACATATATCTCTTCCTGATCAACATGCTTTCCAGCTATAGCACACTAACTACAAGATAGTACTTAGTGATTCATTCATAATGCATTCTCTTAAAAGCCTTTAAAACAGGACTATAATAAAACAGCAAATTAGCTGACACAATACAAGACCCTGCCGCTCTCAGCAGATACCACTTTTCCCTGTGGTAGAGCTGCAAGAAAAGAAAATACGTCTGTCTCTGTTCTTTCTTCATACAAATCCATCTGAGATTTTACTCTGTCTCTGCAGTAACAGAGCTGCAGACACAACCTTCTCTACTTAGGTCTTTTGTGGAGGCAGTTAGGTTATCAAGAGGGGGTCATGAGTCAGATACAATTCAGTGCAGTCAAGTTCAAAATTGCTCCACTTCAGAGTGAGTTTATCATAAGCCTCAGCGCCTGCACTGCTGTTCTCCTTTTTTCCACACCTTTTTGGGGCGGAAGGGGAGTGCTGACCCAGATAGGCTGCTTGAAACCATATTCTTTTCACACAATTTGAGCATTTTTCTTTTTGTTCTCTCTCCTCAGACATTCAGAATTAAGCCTCCTATGTGCATTACTAAAAGGGATGTCGACTTTGCTGTGGAAGTATTTCATACTGCTTTACAGAGACACACGGAAAGAGCAGCTGCAAAATAGACTTGATTTATTTCCTGACATGAGAGGCACACACAATCTCTGATACAGTGCCAGACTGGGCACTAATCTACCCTGGAAAATAAAATCAGTGTGTGACGATTACACGCTCAGTATCATAAGAGCATTATGACAGATCCAGTGTTTAACAAAGGACATGGTCTAATCGGTTTTGTAAATGTACAGTTCAGTTCTACAGTGGTGATTTGTATTAACTGCACACCTATTTTGCCATTATCAAAAAAACCCTGACTGGATTAACAGGGTATCAGATGGAGAGGCAGGCATATGTTCTTCTTTCACCTGTGAAAGTTGTATCAAAATTGGTAATTTTTAGAGAGAGTGACAGAAAGAGTTGGGGAAGAAGTTTCAGAGTTAAAACTGTTTACCCTGCCTACAAGGATACACTGTAATTAGAGCATTACAAAAAGTTTGCAGACAGCTGAGATGTTTCTAATTACAGTAATTAGAATTATCATGGGGATAAGAAATCCAGTCATCACCCTCTCCAAAACACACTTCTCTTTTCCTCCTGGTGCTTTTGGGATTGCACAGCACACCCATTAATCATTTTGTAAAGGTGCAAACTGGAAGGTGGAGTAAGATGTTCTTTCTTTCTTACATAATCACTTTTTAATGTGCAAGGTCATTGCTTCCTTCAGTTTCCAATAAAAAACCAGATGTTGTGGACAATCAGCAAGAGTTGTACACTTATTATTTTACTTTTATTCCATTTTTAATAATGGTGAAAAGTCTTTGACCCAATAAAGTACCATGTCAGCTTGAGGGGAGGAGAGTATTCTGCCAGTACTTTAAAGGAACTTGGGTAACACAGTATCAGTGCCTCTCCAAATCTTACTCCATAGCTCCTAAACAATACCGTACAGCCTTTGGTGAGCACTGCCTTCTCCAACTCCATTGACAACTCCTGTGTACAACCCAATTCCACTCAAATTGTGTACTCAAAATTCCACCCAATTTCCAAAATCCAAAAAGGTGTTTGTTATCCCACCCTTTTTTTTTTCTACTCAGGTAGATTATGTTTTTAAACGAGAAGTGCAGTGTTTTTCCTTAGAAATCAGAACAAATTAATTCATTCATGTCACTCATTTATTTCTCCTTCACTTATTCCAGCAAGGCTGTTCCACTAGACTTTTTTCCCTAACACCTGCCATGGAGGTAGATGTACAAAACAAATAGGAATTATCAAAACTGATTAAACAGCTTTGTCACCTTACTCCTTGGCTTCTGGCAGCTGCTTAATGTAATTAAGTAATTTGAGGATGGTAGAAGAGCACGTCTTGGCAGTGTTTCATATTTGACAGAAGATCAAATCAAAGAATATTCTGAAGTTGGAAGGGATGCACAAGGATCATCAAGCCCAGCTCTTAAGTGAATGGCCCATAGAGGGGGATCAAACCCATGACCTGGGTGTTATTAGCACCATGTTCTCACCAGCTGAGCACAGGCCCTACTACCAGCTACACTCACCCTGAGCTGAGCCCTCTCAAAAGAAAAACAGCAGCACACATGTCAAAATAATTTATTATTTCCTCTGTGCGGGTACTTTATCCATGCAGGTTTCTACAGGAACACAGGGTGAGTAGCTTGAGTTACTATTTCCCCACCCATGGTGTGAAGCTGCTGCAGGGTAAGGGGCTTTAGACAAGATGGCTGGGTGGAAGGAGCACCCGCCTATGCCATGCCATCAAACCATTCTATGTTTAAAGGATGGTCGTTAAAAACAGAAGACAGCACAGAGTCCTTCACAAGATAGTACTCCTTTTGTGCATCTTCTTTTTTTTTTTTTTAAATTGGTACTTGCCTTCTTTGTTTAACTCCAGACACAGGCATTGTGCATGTTTCAGTTCTGGGAGAGTGTTAATGTACAATTCTGGAGACTGTCACTGTAGGAAAGTTCTATCTGTTTTTACGTTTCTCTTTTTTGTTTCTGGCATTCACAGCTCCATTTACAGTCGGTGTCATTGTTGCTCTTGCATGTCCTGTGGCTTTTAGGTGTTCAAACAATTTATTTCGGGATGGAAATGCACAGTTGCAGGTTACACAGTGGATGGGAACTTCATTCTACAATGAGAAAAAAACCCCAGAATGCTTCACATTCGTATTGAGTATGTCATCAGTGCAATACACCAATTTCTTGTATGCAGTTTCTCCTTGACGATGAAGTGTGAATAAGCTGTTTGTGTCTATCATCAATATTCCACTACTGATTAACAATTAAACACATATATTTTTTAAAAATAATTGCAAATATAACTTCATGAAATTTCCAAGAGCTTTAAATAAAACCAAGAATGAAAGCCTTACAAATCTAATTCAAAGTAAAGAATACTTTTGGTCTCACCTGACCATACAGGCAATACTTTGGGCTCTGAGATGCAGTAAATTTAATATGTCTTAGCTGTAGTTACTACAAAGTTTCGCTCTCCAGCAAGCATCAATATTGGGAAAGACACAAATAGTACTGCCTGGTCACCTGCTGGGTGACAACAGTGACAACAGCTCTGTCCTCAGTTGTTGAATTTATTTGAACTGCCTTGCATACAGAACTTTACCAACTCTCTTAAAAATGAAGTTTAGTCCTGCATTTCTCTGTGAGGACAAGAGCTGAAGTTACATTTCTATTAAAATCACAGGGGCAGAATTTGTGGACTGGAGGTCACCAACAAGACAGCCTTCTTGGTAGTAATATGATCCCCACCTTTTACCCCTCCTATAAAGACAGGCTGAGAGAGATGAAAAGAAGGCTCCAGGGAGAACTCATTGCAGCCTTCAAGCGCCTTAAGGCGGCTTATATAAAGGAGGGAGAGTGACTTTTTATATAGGTAGAGTGACAGGACAATGGGCAATGGTCTTAAACTGGGAGAGGGCAGGTCTGGATTACACATTAGGAAGAAATCCTTTACGTTAAGGGTGATAAGGCATTGGCCCAGAGAAGCTGTGGATGCCTCATCCCTGGGAAGTGACCAAGGCCAGGCTGGATGGGGCTTTGAGCAATGTGGTCTACTGGAACCAGATGATCTTTAGGGTACCTTCTAATCTTAACAATTCTATTATTCTATTTTAAATAGCCTAAGTAATTTGACATACCGTTGTTGAGCTTTCTGAAGATGCCTTAGCAGACTTTTTTGCTTCCTTGGCTTTTTTCCCTTTAGGCTTAGTGCTGCTAACATACAAAGAGGAACCAGGATCAGTGCACAAGAATATTAAACATTTACAAGCTTCTGATGTTTTTCAGGTACCAGTGTCTCTGCTGCTTTCCCCTTTTCTTCCTTCACACAACAAAATGCAAGCGTATCCAGAAAAAAAATCAATTTTTAAGATCAAAATGTTGAATAAGCTCCTGGGAAGTGATATGGCAGCAATCTGCAGACAAATAGCACTTTCAAAGAAGCTCCTACACTCTTTGTTTAGTATCATATTCAAACCACTTTTGGTGAGCAGCCCCCAGAGTCCACATCTGTCAGTAAATCTATCCTTGTCTGACAGTACCAAACATGACACAGCGACTGCAATACTGCAACCCAACACACCTTTTTGCTTCACTTTTTGTTTCATTCTCTTGGCTGACATCATCTGTAATGCTTGTGTCCTCTGACACAGCACATCTTTGGTCATCATTTACTGACTCCTCTGTTGAGCCACTGTCCTTCTCCATGCTGGGCACCTCCTTTTGTTCTACTGTTTCTTCATCAGCACTTTGATCGAAAGAGTCCTCATAACTCTGTCCAAAGAGAAGAAATCCAAGTTAAATACTTTCAGTTCGTTAGTGACTATGTTTATAGTATTATACTCATTTACCTCAAACATGGCTGGGTTGGGAGGAGAGAAAGCCATGGACCCTCTTAATTTTACTGTGTGTTTTCAGTGAGACTGTAACAGGTAAAACCTTAGCTCTCCTATTTTGAAAGATGAGGCCACCTGTGATGAAGGGAAGAAACACCAATAAAACAGCCTCTGAAACTACAGAAGAAGAGAATGAAGGTAGCTTTTAATTACACACAGGGTTCATCCTGTTCTGACCACCATTTCTTATTTCACAGGTAGTGGCTTGGCTTATAACTTTGCAAAACGTTAATTATTTAGACTAAAGTTTTCTGTGCCAGACAACTGCATTAGGACACTCAAGTTAAAATAACTGAGCTGACAGGCACACTGTATTTTCCTTCCCTAGCATTACAGATACTGGCAGCCTTTTCCGTGTGCCAGATTAGACTCAATGTATGCAGTTTGGCAAAATATCAACTCCTTGTCTGAAGCAGAACAGCAAAGCTCCCAAACACAGGATAACAAATTTGACCTAACACCACATTAATGCAACTCTTATAATCTCTAGTGGACAATCTCAGCTACCTGAAAAAACTTGGCTAATCTTAACTTCAGGAAAAGAAAACAAAATCCACAGAGATTCTCTGTGCTCCACAAGGCTTGGCAAAGGATGGAGGTTAGGATCTCTCAGCACAAGATTGCAGCTCGTGCTATGCAAGAGTGGCACCTACTGTTCAGGCTGTAGCAAACTGATGGAACAGAGCCATGGTGACTATGTGCCACCTCTGCAATGAGAACAGATCTTCTGGTCTCGAACAGAGGAGGAAAGAGTTAACTGAAGCCTCATGGCCTGCACGGAAACATGAAGGTCAAGCCAATACTTGGACTATGCAACTGGACCAGCCAATGTGAAGCCAGGAAACTTCAGTTGCTTGAAAGTCTCAGAAAAGTTTCTTAAGAACAAGAGATGATGATGGAGTGGGAGAGGGCAGAAAAGGTGAACAGAGAACAGGAACTTAGAGGGGAAAGCATGGAAGAGGCAGGACGTGGTACAGAGAGCTCACTGGAACAGCTAGGACTGAGGAGTTAAATATTTGAAAAGGATGAAGTTTGAGGAAGGCAGACAGACAAGTGTGCTAACTATGGCACTCCTGCCCTTCAAGACCGAAACAGCTTGCACTTGGTGAATCTCACCCGTTGCTGTAAGCACAGATGTCATATCATGCATAGACTGAGATCCTGGACTACAACAGATTGGTGTTATTTCATTTGCAGTTCAAGAGAAAGGTGGAATGGATGTGTTCATTCCAACAGCTATAGTGTCAGCAGGAAGCCAATATTATAGCAGTCTTTTTGATACTCTGTAAATTAGAAATTAACAGACAATGCATAATACCAATTCCTGCAACTAAAGCCAGAAGTGACCACCAAACCGAGCTGTTAATGCACCAAGGCCACTACTGGTCTTCCTGATCAATTCCTTGCATTCTCCCTATCTGCCTGTTTCCATCTGTTTGTCTTATACTTCAGACTGCAGCCTTTTTAGAGTCAGCAACACATATTAGCATCTGCACTAAAAGAACAAAGTGAGGTCTAGGATGTTATTATCATAAAATATGATTATAATAAGTCTAATAAGTTACTCTGCCGACAAAAAAGAATTAAAAATATTTTTAAATAGTCTTCAAATTCTGTGGAATTTCAAGTTCTCCAATTTTGCAGGACAAAAAATTTGTCAGGAGATAACAAAACTGGGTTGTAAAGTTCCCAGAGTATCGTTATGACCACGCACCTTCATTGTTTTCTGTTTCTTCCTTTGTTTCTTTGAGAGTCTGTGAAGACAATTAAAAAATTACTTTTTTTTATAGAAAACTCCCCAAAATTACTAGGATTTCTAAAAAGGTATCAAGCTATACTTTTCCCTTATCCTCTTAACATGATATTAGGTAGCCACAAAAAGAAAGTTATTCATGCCTGAAATTAAAACAATAGGTCTCCCAAACTACTCACTGCATTTAGTAAAACATTTATTCTGCTCAGACTGAATCCAAAGATACTAGTGAGATAGTTGGGATTATGCCCTGGCTGTTTAAAAAATGAAGTTGTGTAACAATTCTGGTTTTGAACACACTCATTTTCCATTTATGCCAGCAATCAACTGACACTAAGTACCAAATCAATAAGCACTGGCTCTGTGGAAAGCCATCTGCGCGAAAATAAAAAACCCTTCTTTCCCTTCACATGTAACTTTAAGCAGCAGAGAAAACATGAGTCTATTGTTTTAGGGCACTTGAATGCAGTCATGCAAATGCATGTGTTTTACTGGAACTCTGATGCTAAGAAGTATTTCAAATTGCACAATACTGGGAACAGTGCAGTGGCAAATCATCAGGAGCTCCCTCTGAGGGCCACTAAAACTTAGTAAATCATGTGTCATGATAAAATTAAAACCAATCTGAAGTACTTCTGTTTGGGCATGTCTTCTGTTTCTTCCTCCTCTTTGGTCTGTATTCCATCTGCATCATCCAAAGACACAGGAAATTTCCCTTCTTCCTCTTCCAATTGCTGTCGTAACAGTGATACCATCTCTCGATGCCTCTTCGATTTTTCGTGATTCTTCATGCTGTGAAGACGAGATTGTTACTGCAGGTTGCTCTGAGCAAACATCGTTATATTTACATGTAAATTAATAACACGCCCATTATCCAGCACTACTAAGTATGGAAATTTCTGCACTGACAATGCCTCTACTGGAAAGACGACACTGACCATTATGTGAAGTTAAAAATTCTTTAAAATGCAGTTTTAAAGGACTTAAAACCCAACACCCCCACCCCCAAATCCCTAACCACAAGCACTTACGCCTTCTCAGTTTTTAACAATTTGTCACAAGCAGGGCAGTACAGACCATCAACAAATTCAGCTTCTTCAGTTTCATCACTCAGTTTGTCTGAAGAGATCAGCGGGATCAGAGAGACAAAGGCAGATGATCAATTTTTGAACAAGCTGCTCTTTAAGCCCCAGAAAATAGTCACAGCACTGACATTCAATTTCTCCAGTACTATTAACACACAGATCAAGATCACCTCACCAAATCAGGCATTAGTATAAATTAACAGCTGCAATTTGTTCAAAGGAAAACACCAGACAGGGACAGACTCTAGTCCAGCACCCTAAGAGGGATGCAGTGAATTACATTACAGTCAGAATTGTGAATCTGAGGCTGTAAGTGAGCCACACTCAGACTGCAGTGACTCAGTATAGATCACCTCCCCACACACCCTACCTTCAATGCCTTTTGTTTCCTGTTCTTCTAATTCATCTTCACCACCTGAACCATCTCCAAATTCCTTCTCATATTGTGCCTCCATCTCTTGCAGCTCTCTCTCCAGATCTGACATAGTTATCCAGCTTTGCTCTTTGTACTGCTCAGCAAGCCTGAAAGCAGCATAATGCAGTAACTTCTACACTGTGTCCATAAGATGGGAACTACAGGAACAGCATTACTTAAAGATAACTTCTCCTTAAAGATAACTGTTCTTCTCAGGCATTTCAGGAGTAAAGTTCTGAACCTATCATGATGGAGCAGCAATTGGAAATCTGAGCAATCTGAGTTAATTTGTGATGTCAATGGGCACCTCTATGGTGCAAGCAGAGATATTAACACCGGTGGGGCCCGGTTGAATTTCAGGCAGAACATGCTGTGCAGCATGATCGGTTATCAAGCTGAGAGCAAGGATGTCAGCTCAATCCTGCTCTAACACCAAAACTCACAAACAATACAGGACAACAAAATCCAAAAGCACGTTACTCCTTGACTGTGCACTATGGGAATGTACCAGCTCAGTTTTCCCAATCTAAGTGTGCCCCACGTTATCAAACAGTGCATCACAGGATAACTGAATTTTGCTCCAGCTGGCTTCTGGCCTCAGAATTATCAAGCCACTTGTCAGTAAATGCATAAGTCTGCTTTACTGTCCCTATAGGGAGGAAGTATATATGTATATGTAGAAAAACAGTACATAATATACTGCATATATGTTATTATATAATTTTAATCAATATGCCGTTATTTTGCAAATGCACTCTTAACAAGAATTTAAGCTCCTCCCTTATATGTGCAGGCAAACACTTCTTCCAGTTGAAAGAATAAATTGTGGCTATACTCGTGAGGTCATCTCTTCTTATCTTCGCATAAAAGCATGAGACACTGCATTTAGTCCAATGAAAGGGTCCTTTCCAAAGAGTTAAAAGGAAAGGCAAAACTAAGCTCATTTTTCCCTCTTTCTTTTTAGTAGATACAGCTCCAAGGCAGATGAAGGTGATCTAAGTCCAGGTTTCTATAGTCCTGTTCTCCTTTATTCCAAAACTTACATTCTTTTTTCTTTAAAGGAACAAGGATAACTATTAAATTTTATTGCCACAGGTAAGTAAAAGCACACTGGGTTCTGTGCTATTACAGCCAGTTACCCACAGCACCCAGATAACCATTCCCCAGTTATCTTACATCTCTACAAGTCAGTACAATGCAGAAACCTGACTTTTAAAAAGCTCAGACTTGAGACCAAAATTAATACCTAAAGTTTTCAAAGATGTTTATAAGGGCAAGTGGAGCTACTATTAGAATCTATGTCTATACTGTATCCTCATGGATAGTTTATCCAAGTCAAAAAGAAAAGATCTGCTCCACATTTACATACTTGGCTTGTTTGAGTTTCTGTTGCCTCCGAAATTCCTCTGCTTTCCTAGTTTTTTCTGCATTTTGTTCTTCTACAAGTTTTCTGTGAGCTTGTACTCTTTTATCCCTTTTACGAATAAAGGCTACTAGCTGACGGATCAGTTCATTCCTCTCTTTCCTTGCTTTCTCTCTCGTTTTCTTGTTCTCTTTTTCCATAGCTCGTTTCTCCCAGCGGTTTGAGGCTTGTCGTGTGTCATACTCTTCTTTCCAAGCAAAGTTTTTCTGAGTACAGAAACTCTGCCAATATGCATAGAAAGGGTGGACTACCTGTAAGAAAAAACAAAACTAAGTCACTTATTTAGGAGGGGACACAAAAAACAGACAAATAATTCAGGACTTTTGTAACAGTTTTGCTCTGAACTTCTATACAGGCCATAGTTTTGCCTCAGAGTAATGACGGTTCAGAGAAATTTCTAACATCATCCTCAAAGTCTGAAAGTGTGTCAATTCAACAACCTTGTCTAAACTACTACAAACTGCAACTTCTAAAAATATCCTCCTGCATGATTGGGTCATGCTGACACTAGTGTCCAGTTACTTAGCTGTGCTGTATTTCTCCTGTCAAACTGAAAAGCACCATCAGAATCAGACATGCTGCCTGCAAGCTGGTACTTGTACAGACTGCCTATGAACCTCCACATTAAACCACAACAGAGGTCAGCCATACATCTGGACCACACAAAAAGTGGCAAAATAAATACAGGCACATAATGCAATTTATTCCCTGTATACTCTCTCTGCTTCCTGAACAAGACAGAAATTAATAGCCCTTGATGATACAACAGCAAGGAGCTGTGACTTGCAGAGTTTAACAAGGGGCTATGTGAAGAAACATTTACTCCTGTTTTGCTAGCAAACTACAGGACTGTAGGTTAAAATTATGCCCTCTAGCTTTCACGTTAAAAGAAAAGGTAAGTGATCATTATTTATTCTCCTCCCTTTCACTATTCATGAGTAAATGCTGGACTAATAACATGGCATCATGATCACTTTGGGTTTGTTCTTTATTTCTCTCCAAATAATTATTGTCCTTCTGCATTTTGTATATTCAGCAATCAAGATGTGCTTAAACTCCCTCCTTACGTTACTTGCCCCATCAATCTTTCTTCTTACTACTCGCTCCTATATACCCTACTGCTCATATTTTGGGATACCTCATAGAAGTATTTAACCTAATGGTTTAGTAAGTTTTCTTATAGTGAGTCTTCTTCTCCTTCTGCCATTGTTATTCACAGAAACTACAACTATCAACACCTCAACAATAACTTCCAGCAGCCTATCTACATGCAAAGTTCATGGCTGTGGCTTCTGGCAGGTAAGTCAGTTTTTCTCTGCTATCACCAAAAATAACCAATAAACATTCATATTTTATTCAATAACCTAAGTAAGATTAGTTTACCTACCTCGGATTTCTGCTTCAGAAGAGGATACTTCTGTGCAAAAGGATGCACATCCATCCACGGATAACAGGGATCATCCTTCCCTTCACCACATGTACAAGGTGAGACTCTCCCCATTCTCAGCAGCTACCTTTATAACCTGCACATCTCTGGCATTCTCCAGCAGCCTCTCCAGCAGCCCTTGCTGAACTCCCAGGTGGATTTTGTTTTGCCTACTACTCATACTTGGAGCTGATCGCTTTTGTTTCTGCATCTTGTTGACCTACAAGTCTTCCCTTCCCATGAAGGCTTGTCAACTCATGGCCTTAAGAATATCTTTCCTGGCTGCCTGGCACTGATCAAGCTGCCTCTCAAGCTTCTTGTGAATTGAATAGACCAAACCAGAGAGCATTCACAACACAGATTTTGAAACCTTTGTAGAGTTTTTGTAGCTCCCTTCTAAAACTCCTTTATACTCCTACTGAGTAGAGAAGTGAGCACTGCAATGCTGGAATCCTCTGACAGTGTAATCTCTTTGTCTGAATGTAAGACAACAGGGAAAATTACTGTTTTACTTAACAGAGGCTATTTCCTACAAAATATCCCTCTGAATCCCTAGGGGGAAAAAACAGTGAGCACTCTGCTTCCAGAACAGTGTGAACAAGGCAGCTGTCAAAGCTAGATGTTGGTGTTAGAATTCCAGCCCTTTTTGCGGTTATTAATTGATATAAGCATTAAAGCTATTTTGAGTCTATAACCATATCTATCCCATGGCCTCCGAACAAGCAGTTTTCAAAAGATGTTTCAAGATAACTACATTAAAAGACAGATTTTAGCTAGTTCAGAGATATTATATATTCCCCCTGGGAAAGATTTCCACTTGTGACGCCATCCTGTAACTTTTCCCTGCATCCAACACCCGTTCTGGCACTTCTTAAGAAGTTTGATTTGTAGCATTTGCTTCCAACTCCAGCCAAGTTTTGTAGCACTGAAGTTACTAACTTTTAAGGTATGTATCAATTTAAATTTCATAAATAATTAGCCATATAGAAAAGGTGACAGGGAGAAGTACCAGACTAGGAGCAACATTTGAGTACACTTCGTACTGTGCAGTTATTCCTCGGGGAAAGTGTTATTACTTCATATTTAATTTCAACACAGAAATACTGGTAACCATTAAAAAAATCCTAAGTCTGATAGTTTGTAACAAATAGTTGGCAAACCAGATTAGGAGAATTCAAGTTGTACAAGTCCCCATACACTTTCTTTTCTTGCTTCACGGAGGAAAGCATGCAATTTTTTCTGAATCAAATCTGACTACAGGCTAATTGCAGATGACAATGTAATCATAATTGAAGCTCACTCTGCAGGTCAACATCACATATCCTATTTTCTAAAGGGTGTGCTATGCAGTTTTCCTATATGAGCCAAGATACCACATGTTATTGGAAAAAAAAGTTAGCTCAATACCCCTTTCTGTAATGTAAGTTGTGTTAAATACTCGTAAAATATTCTCATCAGAAAGCAAAGAAAATATCCACTCTGTTGCTTTATTGGTCTTGCACTACACTTCAGTTCCACTGGCATAATTGATGGTTGGCCCTGTGTAGTATTTGTCTGACAACTCACCCTACAGGCCTGGCTAATACTATAATACAACAGGAAATACCAATTTTAATTCATCTAAATATTATGAATCAGAACACAAGCACCTGCTTTACAGTAATGGTCTACAACAGTAGAAAATAACCACAGATACATGGGTTTCTGTTCACCTCAGAGATCAGCAGGAGCTTTTCCTTTGGGACAAAGTAATGGTTTAATTCCATTACCTTCAGTTCAGTTTTACACTTGCCCTTACCGTATCATAGTCACTATGGGAATATCCAAACATAGGGAATTCTTCAATATCTTCCTGCGTCATATATTCCACCTCTTCCTTTGCAATCTTCTCAAAAACTTGTCGATAGACTGCAAAGAATCCCTGTAATAAATAAATAAATAAATAAACAAACAAACAAACAAACCAACCAACCTTGCACTGCTCATTAATAGAGGTACAAATGCTCAGGTGCAGTTGTGTATTTTAGAGAAATGCTACTCCTCTGCAAGAGCAACTCAAAAACACGGTAAAGGCCTTGTAAGCACTTGCTCCAGGTACAACACCCTTCTTAACAAAGTTCCGCTATCTCTCATGCCTTTTACTTCCACCTCCTTGACACAATTTCTGTCTCTCTAACACCTGTAGTCAAATATAAACTTTAAAAGAAAAAAGTTTCCACATGCTGGAGGTGGTGACAAATTTCTAGTTACACAGGATCAAGTTTTGTGGAAGTTCCGGATATAAAATTCACTATTAAATATCCTATCTTTTTCTAAATTATTATGTTACTAACTGACTCCTAGTACAGTAACAAGACAGGTAAGTATTTTCTCCAGTGGAGGTTTTTCTAATCATCTGGAGTTTTTTAATAATATTTAAATTAACAGGGATTTCAATTATACACACCTTCGCCAAGGACTGTTGTTACACTACTTTTCTGTAATTTTAAGCTTTCTAGCTTGATAGAAGTATTTCTGAATAAACAGATGGTATTGCAATGCCCTGAAATGCTTCACTACATAAGAAAAATAAAAATATACACACATCTGTAGTTGTATGGCATAGGTGGACATTATGATTAAGTTATTGTTGGACAAGATGCAGGAATTAAAGCTTCCCTACACATCCAGCATAACTTTAGTCTTAGATTTGCGTAAGTCATGCTAACAGTTTAACTTAAACAGAAAACAAATACCAACACTTTTAATGGAATTTAAACCATTCATTAAAGATTAATTGATTCATTACCTTTTCATCATCCCCATATCCAGAGTAACAGCTAACAGTGAAGTAGTGCAGCAGATCTAAGCTATCATCTTGATAGTCTCCATCAACTCCCCCTTTCAGCAGAGCCTCCCTGTGATTATCATACCTGGAAAAAATACACAGCATCAAGGATGTAGAGACACAGAACACGCCTCAGTGCTCATAAACTAACACAGTACACCTATCACATCACTCTATCACTTAACCTACTGTCTCCAATTTGTCTCTCACATCCAAAGTCTTCAGAGAGAAAAACATGACAGACCCATTAAAATTCTCTCTTGACCTTTAATTTACTTACTATTACTTTATCTGCAATATCTATAGCAGTAACTCCTCAACAGCCAGCTAACAATCAATCACATTTGAGCAAGATGCTTCAACAAACTTTCAGAAATGGGTAGGGCATTATTTAAATCACCTAATACTTACAGACACTCAAAAAAAAAAAAAAACCCAAATCACACATAAGCACGTAAAAACTGAAAAACTGTCCTGTATTTTCAAGGAGGACAAACTCAGTACAGGTGGGTTTGGCTCCGAAATCTGATAGACAGTTCAGCCCATGTGAAAAACAAGCTACACAGAACATTTAGAGTAGCAATCCCTTAGAGATGTGCGTGTGTATTTTAAATTAGCACTCAACACCTGTATGCACTGCCCAAGGCCTGAGGGCTGGCCGTGCAGGCTGCCCCGTGCTCGGGGAACCAGAATCAGGCCAAGCCCGGCTGCTCGCAGGGCGCTCCTCAGGCCCAGCACGCCAGCAGCTCCCGGCACACCACGAGGAGGGTGAGAGTGCCGAGCTGTGCCTCTCCAAGGGGCAGCACGGCTCTCAACTCTTACAAAGCCTAAAGCCAAGCGGCTGCTCCTGCCCACAGACGCCTGCGCTGACTTTCAGCGAGGCCCACGAGCAGCACCGGACAAGCCCTGGCAGAGCCGGGGCTAATAAAGCCTCTGCCAGGCCAAGCGCCGCTCACCAGGCCCGCTCCTGTGGGTCGCTGAGCACGTCGTACGCCGCCTGGATCAACTTGAACTGCTCCGCTGCCTCCTCCGCGTTCTCGAGGTTTTTATCTGCAGGACAATTTAACGAAACTGTGTCAGCGGCGGCAAGGCTCGGCGGCAGCAGCCGCCCCACCGCCCCCGGTACCGAGCCAGGCGACAGCGCGGTGCCCCCGCGCCGCGCGGAGCCTGGACCGGGGCCGAGGCCGGGCCCGGGCCGTACCCGGGTGCCAGCGCAGCGCCAGCCGGCGGTACGCCCGCTTCAGCTCCTCCTCGGCGGCGTCGCGCCTCACGCCAAGCACCTCGTAATGGCACTTCATGGCGATGGCGGCGGCGGCCGGCGGGGCGGGGACATCGGGACACCGGGCACCACCGCCCGCGCCGGGAGGAGCGAGGCCGGCGGCGGGAGGAGCGAGGCCGGAGGGGCGGGACCTGCGGCGCGGTGTCACCCGGCTGCCGGCAGGGCACTGGGGACGCCTCTCCCCGGCCGTGCGCTGCAGTCACGCAGTGTCAGATTAACCGGATACCGTGTGCTGGAGTTCACAGAATCCATGAGGGTGGAAAAGATCTCCAAGATCATCGAGTCCAATTTGTGACCCAACACCACCGTGGTCAACCAGGCCATAGCACTGAGTGCCGCGTCCCGGCTTTTCTTAAACACCGCCAGGGACGGTGACTCCACCACCTCCCTGGGCAGCCCATTCCAGTGTCTAATCACCTTTTCTGTGAGGAAATTACTCCAAATGTTCAACCTAAACCTCCCTTGGCACGGCTTAAGGCCATGTCTTCTTGTCCTATTGTCAGTTGCCTCAGAGAAAAGGCTGACCGCAACCTGGCCACACCATCCTGTCAGGGAGTTGTAGAGCGATAAGGTCTCCTCTAAGCCTCCTCTTCTCCAGGCTGAACACCCCTGGTCCTCTTAAGACTTGTGCTCCAGGCTTTTTTGTGCTGCACCAGCTTGATTTTCCTTTCCTGGACTTTTTCCAGCACCTCAGAGTCCTTCCTGAACTGAGGGGCCCAGATGTGAACACAGGACTCCAGCTGTGACCTCACCAGTGCTGAGCGCAGAAGAAACGCTTCCCTAATCCTGCTGACCATACTATTTCTGAAATAGCTATTTCTGATTCCTGTGGGTGCTGCGGAGCTCAGAGGCACAGCCAGCACAGCACACAATCTCAACGTAGTTGTACATGAATTAAGCATATGCCTGTATTCACCAGTCTTCTTTCCAATCATATGGCACACAGACCACTTCCTTGCAGAAGTTATATGGGACTTCCCTCGCCCTGCTGGGTAGTGCGATACTTAGAACTTAACAGGTCTGCTTCCTCTTGAGCCAGTTGTGTCTTTTCAGCACTAGGATCCTGGAAATTGAAACAGAGGAATCAAATAGAAACAGGGCATGAGCAAGACTTTGAAACATAATAAAGTCTGGGGCAGTGCACTGGGAGAGAGTCAGTGGAAGAACCAGCTCCTGAGGTCAGGAACTGTGAACTAGATTAAAGGCATGTAATAAAGAAATAGCCCCAGAGAGGTCTGTAACTAGTCATTAACATAAGTCAAGAAAAGTTTCTTGGAATCAGACTATAAGTATTAGGAAAACTTCTCTCCTGTGAGGTGGTGATGCATTGGAACATGTTGTCCAGAGCAGCTGTGGATGACCTATCCCTGGAAGTGTTTAACACCAGGTTGAATGGCACACCATGTTATTTCTCAAAACCTAGAATCCCAGAAGACAATAAAAGAATGCAGACTCAATCTTTATGAAGAAATGTATGTTTACTTAAAAACTGAAGTTCAGACATGTTTGTCTGTACAATGTAAATTCAAATATTTACAATATTCAGTCAACATTGTATCAAGTTTCATCCCTGTAACATCTATGCAGATGCTTCAGTTCTGAATAGCTTTTTTTGCTTCTTCCTCTGAATTTTGCGTAGCTTCTTCTTATCTTTAACAATTGGCTTTGACTCTGGTTTCACAAACTGTATTTCCACTGGCTTCTCTTCAGCTGGAGTTTCAAAGACCACTTCAGTAGGATCTTCTTCAACAAGGACTTTAGTCTCTTTTTTCTTAATCTTTTGCACTTCTTTCACTTGCTGCTTCTCTCTAAACTTAGCTGCCACTGACAATCTTACCAGCCGGCGATGCTACAAAAATAAGAATTTAAATTTCATCATGTTTCAAATAAGCAAAATGGAAGAAATCTGGTATTAAAGAAACACATGGTAATATCTCTGCCTAATGGTCAAAATCCTCAATGCAGAGCCATTTTTTCAGTGACATGACTCTTACATGCATTTCATGATTACAAAATTACTCTGCTCTCAAACTGTCATCAGTTAAGGGCACTACAAAGGATCATGGGGAAAGGCATACTTGATGCTCCTGCACAGACTGACTGCAAGATTGGTTTTCAAATTAGTTGCTAAATGAAAAGAGAAAACAAAGACAGAGCTGCTTACCATATTTGGGGACTGGTAATGAGGATTTTCATACAGAGTCGGTCCTCCAAAACTACCTTGGAAGATTTTTATGAGGTTCAGGACAAAACGAGGCCCAATTTCTACTAGAGATGCATCTTCTTCTATTATCTGCAATAAAAAGAAAACTTTCTCCATTTCTCACGAGTTGAATCAAAACATTTGGCCTTGTAGGCACCTTGCATGTGGTAATACACAACTGAATTCAAAACCGAAATGCAGTACCTGATTAGCTAGATTTGTACACACCCAGCTCTGTACATAAGGCAGTTCTCTGAAATTCAATCAAGCTTTTGGAGTACTAGGTATTTGTGAATTCCTTCTTCAGAAAGTAAGCTCTAGATCACTTTGGATCAAACCAGCAATTTAGGTTAAAAGGCACAGTTTAGGCCTTGGGTAGTACTTCCTGTTATCAAGACATCCCTCACAGAATCACAACTCAATGAATGCAAGTTGAGTGAAACAGATCTCTCCAGAGATACAGGAGAAAGTAAGTCATTCCAGGACACTGACTCTGCAAGCACTAGGGGCTGGCATGTCCCAATAACAATATTAATGACTCTTCTCATTTTATTTTAATTAATGGATTTTATATGAAATTACTCCACTGAGCTCCTTCTGAAGAGCTAAGAGAGACCACTCACCTGGTAATTGCGAAACCAGATCCTTTCGTCAGTGACAGTGAAGGTGAAGACATGATCGACAAAAGGCTGGCTTTTGGGGTGGTACTGCGGTGTACTAAATATCTGTAATGAAAGGCAGTCTTTCTGAATGTCTGCATTTTAAGAGGTCACACATAAATGGCTCATTTTAAATTCCTTTTAATTTACTAAGATTCCCAAACCCAGGTTACATGTCATAACCCAAAACTTAAGAACAACTGTCCGAGTCATGCTAAGAATATAATCCCAATCCTTTGTGATCTTCTCAAAATTCAGAAGTGTAAAATAGCTACTTGAACAAAATACTTGCCATTTTTAAGTGTGTTGTCAAAAAAACATTTCCAGTGAAGAAACACCAGACAGCAGAACTACAGACTGACCTGAATAAACAATTCTTTTAGCAGGGCATAGTGTGGCTCCCGGTCAAATATCTACAAAGAATAAAAATGTAATTTTATATACAAGGCCAAATGCAACAGTCATGCAAACATAATAAAAACATACTCAATGAAATAAAATCTATACTTACTGGATCAAAAGACAAAAGGGGTCTTGAACCCCTTAAGCAATTTCCTGTCATCTTCAATTCAGCCAGTGTGTGAACTAGAGTGATTTTTTAAAAAAACAAGTTATTTTACTTCGTATAAAAGACTGTTCAGACAAAATAGCAAGAGTACAAACACAATGTCAAGCAGCTTACCATTCTGCACCAAGAATTTAGCAGACGGTCCCTGTGGTGTGTTTGAAAGCCTGCAGAGGACAAGTGGTAGGGAAGAGAGAAAAGGAAAATGTTAGCAGCAGCCAGAAGACACACTGGATTTCCAAACTACACCCCAACCAGTTATTCCTGTACTGAAGTAGTTTCTGTCGCTCCTATAGTCATACTGAGTTCCTTTAACATGCTTTCTAAATAATTTTGTACAACACATCTGCAAACAGCCTCCAAAAGCTGGTCATGAATTGTAAACTTGCACTATCCACAGAAGTGCAATATTAGAACAGATTTAACTAAGCAGCACTATTTCATGCATCTTCACTATTACAGTAGGAAACTTCAGCTACAACTGAAGCATCTGCAGCTATAAACAGAAATGTAACAAAACGTAACATTCCCTTACCACATGTAGAGATCTTGTTTCTTTTTGGCTTCAAAAAAGATGCACTTATTGCAGTTTTTCATTTCACACACCTAAACCAGACACATCAAATTAGCTGTTTACAAACATTCTGAAGACATTTTTGAAAACTTTCCACATTCATATCTAATATTTCCCCTCTCCAAAATGCAAGTTCAAAAGCAAAGATCTTGTCTTATATAAATGACACCTACTGACCCCCAAACTTTAGTTGTTTCCTTTTTTAAAAATGTCATGTACTCACTACAAGGAGTAATAACTTCATTAATACTACAAACAACCTGGTGAGCTCTCCAAGACACAAACACAAGAGCAGGAGCTGAGACATTAGGTTCTAGTTAGGCAGTTCAGAACTACCAATGTTCTACTACATTTGGGCTGGCTGCTTATTTATATCCTGCACTGTTCAAGTATAAGCTGTACTACACCTCTCACCTACACAGAAAACCACGTTATGCTTTATTTCTTCATGATGAAAATCTGTATCTAATTAAAAGTTTTATTATGGTTTTATTAATCAAAAGTTAGCTTTCTGTTTAAACACGAGTGCTTTTCGGGTATCAATAATTTTCACACATGAAGTTACACAAGTCCTATAACTAGTATGAGATCCTTTGAACTTGGCTGCATTTTTCCATTGCACACTGAATTTCCTTACAAAATAAGATAAAGAAGCACCAGATAAATCCTTGATTACCTCGTTGATTACAAATAACTGGTCTTTGCGGTCCATTTTAGTATCTGGAAGACAGAAACGACATTTACAAGCCTGGAACACCAATTTAATACAAGAGATTCTTTTAACAGTCAGTCCTTTCATAAAAATTTTGCTAGTTTATAAATTAAAGATTAACTAGCAAATTGTTTCTGTCATGTTATGGAATAAACAAACAGCAATAAAACTAACTGTGCAGGTTCAGCACTGATGCCATAGAATTCATTTCCCAGAAAATATGATACAACAACAATTGCTGTACTTGTTGGCTCAAAAGGGTGTTTGATTAAGATACAACTTCATCAAAACACGTGTGTACCACGTTTAAAAAAAAAGATACCTGCTTTAGAGTGAGGCATTAATGTCCTTAAGTCTTGCATTAGGTGTCTTGTTCTGAAACTAATTCCACGAGAGGAGAATATCAGCACTCGCTCCTTGTTTTTCCATTTGCCCTAGAATAAAGACACAATAGTTATGTAGGAAGCTTCTAGTCTTAATACTGTTATAACACAGCAAAAAATAAAGTTTGGACAGTAAATACAAAAAGATACACCAAGAACCTTTGTTTTCATCTGCCCACCCAGACAGAACCACTCTCTCAGCAGGAGGGGAGAGAGACTTCCCTACAGAATGGGCGGGTGACACTGCTTTTACAGGAGGAACCCTCGTCATCCCGATCCAGTGGGCTGCCAGGCACAGCATTCCACTCCCACCGAAGCTTTAAAACGCCACGTGTATCGCTTATTTTCCTGCAAAATGGGCTCAGGCACAGCCCCAGAGCAGAACCCAGCTTTCACTGTCGATAAGCACATTGCGAGACCTTTGTCTTTACATGCGGTACCTTCCGTTTTTCTTACAAGCAAACAATTACTGAAACCTTCTCCAGATGATTCCTAAATGGAACAGGCACAATTTCCGTATATCCTCCGTATACAACAAAATTGCCCAACTCTTTCAAATACTCCCGAGACTGAGATACACGTCTCACGGACATCGACCAGAACAGCGCTCTTCGCATATTCTCACGGAAACAACGCACCGCCACGTTTCCTTTTACTTGTGCCGGGATTATAACATATTACGAATAAATCTTTCTGTTCCGGCTTAGCAGCCGTGCGCACTCAGCCAGCCCGAGCCCCGGCGCGGCGGGGAGGCCGGGCCCGGGCCGAGCGGCGGTACCTGGGAGACGGGCGGCGGGATGCTGTATTCCTGCGGCGGGATATCGCGCTCCTGCGGGCCGCCCTCCGGCACCGCCTCGCCCGCGCTCGGCGCGCTCCTGGCGCGCTTCGCCTTCCCCGCAGCCAGCGCTCCACGTTTTCTCTTGGCCGCCATCTGGCCTCCCGCCATCCCCCGCTCGCTGCTCGTGTGCTCCGCTTCCCGTGTCACATTTCCTGTGCTCGCATTTCCTGTGCCCGCGGCAGTGTGATCTCACTTCCTGCGCTGGCATTGGCGGTGCTCGCTGTGCCTGTGCTCCATTTCCCGTGCTCCCGCCCGCGCTGTTCCCGGCGCCGCCGCGCTCCCGCGGTCCGGCCATGCCCTTCTCGGCGCAGCCGCCCGCCAGCGGCGAGCGCTACGCGCTGTCCGCCAGCCTGGACAATGCCCGGCACCTGTCCAGCCTCCTGCGAGCCGTGCACTTCCAGGACCACGCCACCTGCTTCGCCACGGCCAGCGGGCTGCGCGTCACGGTGGAGGATGCCAAGTGCATCCAGGCCAATGCCTTCATCCAGGTACGGGGACATCGGCGAGGGGAGGGCAGGGCTGCGAGAGGCCTTACACAGGCCCCGGTTGCCGACCCAGCACCGGAAAGACAAGGAGCCACTGGACAGGGTCCAGCTGAGGCCGCAAAGGTTATTGAGGGACTGGAGCATCTCTGTTATGAGGAGAGGCTGCAGGAGCTGGGCTGTTTAGTCTGGAGAAGAGCAGGCTGAGAGAGAATCTTATTAATGCATATAAATATCTAAAAGAGGAGTGCCAAGAAATTGGTGCCAGTCTCCTTTCAGTGATGACCAGTGATAGGATGAGGAGCAGTGGCCATAAACTAAAACACAGGAAGTTCCACCTTAGCATGAGGAAGAACTTCTTTCCACTGAGGGTAGCAGACCACTGGAACAGCTGCCCAGGGAGATGGTGGAGTCTCCCTCTCTGGAGAGATTCAAACCCCATCTGGATGCATTCCTGTGTCACCTGCTCCGGGTGACCCTGCCTTGGCAGGGGGGTGGACTGGGTGATCTCCAGGGGTCCCTTCCAGCCCTAACAATTCCATGATTGTGTGTTCACCCACGGAGAAGAGGAGTCTTTGCTGGAACCAAGGCAGAGGTGCGTGAGCTGGCGTGGATGAAGGGCCCTGGAGAGGCTGCCCTTGTTTATGGGTGTCCATGCTGCTGAAATTCCAAACTGCAGTACATCCCTGCACACCTGACAATGTGGTGGGCTTGCACCCTTGTTTAATGTGTTGGTGCCTGCCAAACCCATGGCTACTTCTGGCCATGCTATGCTTAGTTGCACAAGCAAGCGCTCATAGTATCCATCTTTAAATGTTTTTATATCTCATCTCAAAGCCAGAAAGTTAGATTTATGTCAACTGTGAAAGAGTACAGATTCACAGACACTTTATTGGAGATGATTGTGCTCTGCTCAAAGCACCCCAGGTTGGAGTTTGCCCTCAGGGCTGCCAGTAAAATATGAAATTGCTTTTCCAAAAGCAGCCCACCCTGCTTTATTTCTGAGATACTCTGTTCTTGCAGTGAGTGCTAGTGACGAACAGGATAATGTGGAGCAGTTTACCCCATCAGGCTAATCAGAAGCAGGATTCAGCACATATATCAGAGTGGTGAACTCACAGTTCTGTTCTATTCTTAAATACTTCTAGTATTTGGAATGTTTATTCATGCTCTGAGCATAAAAAATAAGTATTGTTATTAGAGAAAGGTGACGCATTGTATAGTTCCATGAATGTTTCTAGCTCCAGAAGTAAGCAGCTTTAGGCTTTAATGTTTGTAGCTTGTGTTTAAACCATAAAAAACTAATGTTTAGAATTTCATGCTAATGCCATCCTACCTTGTTTCAACTGTGACCTGATTGTGTTTTGCTATTTTTGAGGATGAAGACACATTTTTTCTATAATCGATGCTGTGTTGCATGTAGAAATCACTTTGTTTTGCACTGATTTCTGAAAGGAAAACTCTGAAGTTCAAACTGTAAAATAATTGCAGAAACTCCCCACTTTTCATCTCTTTACTTCAAATTACAGGCAGAAATCTTTCAGGAATTTTCTGTTCAGGAGGAATCCGTGATGTTCCGGGTCAATTTGTCTGTTCTTCTGGACTGCCTGACCATTTTTGGAACCAGCTCCTTGCCAGGTGTGGTACATTTCCCATGAATCTGTGAAAGCCTGTGTGGGTGCTGCTGGATGCAGTATGTACTCGGGTAGAGTAATACTGTGATGGCTTTTTGGGCAGTTCTACTGTTGCAGTTTTGTGTTGTCCTCGTTCCTCTGCAGTTTTAGTTGTGGCTGACCTAAAGATTTAAATCAAGTGTACCAAAGAGCACTGTGATTTTTGGAAACCAGAGGTTCAGGTGGTGATAACCTGCAACAGAAGGGTGTGATTGCAGCACAAGCTCAGCTGCGTTAACTTCAGTTTGGGTTGCACAAGTAACAAGAGTAGTAAGGAAAGATGACATAAGCCAGAGAGAGCCACAGGAGCATGAGGATTTTTCAATTCCTCTAAACTGTTTGTAGCATGTCTTCGTTGTCACAGTTGGTGAAATTATTTGCATTTGAACTGCCTACACAGAAGTCACTTAATTTTGTTACATAGCTGTTAGCCCTTCAGACAGTGTCTAGGATGCTGCATTAAGTGTGCTTCAGTAACATATTGGAGGCTGGACCAACACGGTGAATCCAATTGGTCTGTGCCCCATGTGCCAGAAAAATGTGAGTTTTCTAAAATGATGAAATGTCCTAGCTATGCTCTCTGTGGAATGTATATTTCATTCTCTCTTTCAGGAACATCAACGGCCCTTAGAATGTGTTATCGTGGTTATGGGCATCCCCTGATGCTGTTCTTGGAAGAAGGAGGAGTAGTAACAGTGTGCAAAATCAACACTCAAGAACCTGAGGAGTTGTTAGATTTTGATTTCTGCAGTACAAAGGTTGTTAATAAAATTATCCTGCAGTCAGAGGGACTACGAGAAGCATTTGCTGAACTGGATATGACGAGTGAAGTTCTGCAGATTACCATGTCTCCAGATAAACCCTACTTCAGGTATTAGAAACTGCTTTCAACACAAATATTCGTGCTTGGTTTCCTTTGGTGAGGACTGGAAGTTTTCAGGGTGGAGAAAGGGGAACTATTTTAGAGTATTGGTACACTTCAGGAAGAATTGCAATGATTATAGCAAATCACAATATGTACTCTAATTAACATAATAATGAGTATCTTGACAACCTGGTAAATGTGACACTGGTGTGGACAGTTTAGCATTTTTAATTAAATAAAGTGAAACAAACAGCAGTGTTTTGTGAAACAGTCATTGAGATATGTACAATGACTCATTTTGCTGAGTTTTTACAGAGCTCTGATCAGATACTTTGAGATGGTTCTTTTTGTCTTCCAGGTTATCCACTTTTGGAAATGCTGGAAGTGCACATCTGGACTACCCTAGGGACTCTGATTTGGTGGAAGCATTCCATTGTAACCAGACCCAGACAAACAGGTTAGAAAGTCTGTAACTGATGCTCTCTATGCCAGGTTGTGTGCTCTTGATGGGCAGTCTAAAAACTGGTTTTGCATTACTGTAACATTTATTTATTAGTATGGGGGGCAAAAATACTCCCCATCTGATAAAAGTCTGTATCTGTAATCAAAAGCTGAGCGCTGACAATGACAGTTTAATATTGTTACCAGGTAAAGACCAAAGCGTGTTCCTAATTGTTTTTTATTTATTCTGTGGCTTTATTAATGACTAATGTTTCAGCTCCTCTTTGCACCATGTATTTTTTTCAGATTACTGTTTTTTCTTCTGCAGGTACAAGATTGCTTTGCTTAAACCATCCACAAAGGCACTGGCTTTGTCTTGTAAAGTGTCCATTCGAACAGATGCTCAAGGATTTCTTTCACTGCAGTATATGATTAGGAATGAAGATGGACAGATCTGTTTTGTGGAATACTACTGTTGCCCTGATGAGAACATCACTGAAGCAGAACTGTAGGTGTGTGTGCTGGCGTCTGTAATATACTTTTGTTTATATAAAAGACTATATTTTTTTACAAAACTAAATGAAAGCTGTAAAGTTTGATAGAGTTAATATTTTCTTTAATTTTAACTCTGGAATAAGAAAGCTGTAGACTTTGATTTTCTTCCACTGCAAATATTTCTTAGCCTTGACTCAAGCTGAAGCTGAAAAAGCAGAAAGTGAAGTTGATGTCCTATAGGCACTGATTCCGGCACAGACTTTAAAGTAGTGTTTGTGTAATACATCGATGATTTTTACAGTGTTCTCCAAGAATTTTTGTTTGTGTTTTTTTTTTTTTGTCTTTGGATTCTAGTAAGCGATTACATAAGGGAAAGTCTGAATACAAGTGGTATGTTAGCCAGTTACCTTTCAGTGACTTAGAACCCAATTTGTCTTGAAAGAGGATAATATTTTCAAACTGATGTCTTAATAGCAGCAGGTGATTTCTTTCTGGCAAATGCTGACATGCTTTGTCAGTGAAACCATTAGGCTCCTCCTCATCTTGATTGATTTTTAATATAACTCAATTCCTTGGAATTCCGTCTGACACCAGTTTACCGTTTTGTCTGCAAACTGATGTTGAATTGGTAAATTGATATAGAAGCCAGGATTTACTTACTCATTGCTCATAACTGGTCTGGCAACATGATTGTTTTGGATCAGTAGTTTATTACACATCTGCAAGAATGCTGCAGCTGAAGTGTTTCTGTATGTTCATGTCCCTGTTTCTACCCTGCTGCTCTATGCTAATGCTGTTAAGGATCATAAGAGAGAAAAGTTTAATATTTAAAATTATTTATGAAATTTGTTTGCCTCCTCAGTAGCCTTTTGCAGCAAGAGGAGTCTCTCCCAAACTGCAGCAGGGGAATACCTGCCTGTGTCCCTTGGAGTGGTATATTCATATCACTGCTAACAATGGGGCTGACCTCATACTCACTGAAAAGGGAGGGTGGTTCAAGGCAGTTTTCTGTAGTGTCCCACCTTCAGAACAGCAGGTGGGTTGTGTTTAGGTCAAAAGTCCACTTGTCCTTTCACACCAAACAACCTGCTTAGAACGGGAAGTACCTGGGACCAGCCAGGCACTGGGCTGGATGCAGAGTCCGCAAATCACACACAGAGACTGAGCCCTCCCTGCCTCCCTGCTGTGGGAGGTGATCCAAGAGTCAGCAATGTGCAGGTGGTTTCTACAGCTTTAGAGACTCTGGTCAGGTTTTGTTGTTTGTCAGATGAGGTCTTGCTTTGTTTTCTGTGGAAAACAGTGTGTTCGTATGTTACCAAGTTGATCACTTCACTGTTCAACAGAACCCTTTGGGTTCATTTTAAGTTTAAAATGCTTTTGTGGATCATTTTTCACCTCTTTTTATGTCAGCAAGAGTATGTTTTCAGAATGCAGAGTGTTAGCAGTTCACCATTGTTGTTTTCTGTGCAAATCATCCATTTATTGCAATAAAGTTTACATTTGATGAACAATTACAAGTTTTTGAACTACAAGACTGACACGGATACCTAATATTCTAAGTTACTCTTATTTATTGGGTTTTTTTCCAAACTTAAATATTCAGTAAAAATGAACTTCCTTTTAGCTAACTGTTCAATTTCTTCAATCAAAAAAAAAAAGTTATGGTCTCATTGGGAGTTATTAATGTTATCCTTGACTACTGAGTGTTATGGGTGATTTACATAATCCCTGGGTGACAGGAGAAAAATGAAGCAGAACACACCACTTTCTTGGTATGATTTATTTTAGAGTACCCAAGTTTCTTGTATTGTGTTCAGGAACTGTGGCTTAGCATTTGATTTTTTATATAATTGCCTACAGATGTACTGTGTTACTTCTTGAAATAGTATTTTTAATGACTTCTTCTATAGCCCACGAACAGTGATCATGGAAGTAATACCCTAAGAAGTTAGAACACCATAAAGTACCAGAAAGTAATTTGCATTTCATAAATATTAGGTACTACAGGCACATATGGTTTGTGCTATACCCCAAATGGGCTGGGTCCCAGCCTAGACTCCCAGACATGGGGAGGTGCTTGTGCACTTCTGCCTTCATGGATATGGTTATTGGAGGCTGAGAATATGGGAAGTCTGGGCTATAGACTTGGTGCTGAAAGGTATTGAATTGATTTAGGATCTGTCTGTGATGCATTCGATCACATTTCTGCCTTCAAAAACAGTAAAATAAAAAGGGTGAAGAGGAGGATGACTGGAAGGGCACTGCATCTTTTTGACCTAGTAAGTTACTTGAATTCTGCAGATCTCCACTGTTGGATTTGATTAGCTTCCAGCTACACTTTGCATGGGATCCAGAACTCAGGTTACCTTCAGTACATTTTGTCTCCGCTGTTTAACAAGACTTTTCCCCTTGGAGACTACAGGAAACCTGCAGCAGAAGAAATGTTTAGTTCATGTTTTTTTTCTTTAGTACTATCACAGAAGAAGCTTGTCATAACTGAGATTTTGCTCACCTGCTTTCTTTTTAAACGGTGTATGCAAGTACTCAGAATTACTGGTTATGTAAACTAAACCAGTTTAGTTTAAACCAGGTGCTGTAACCAGCACCTTCCACCCAGGTTCAGTGTAGCTGTGTTAGGTGCTGCCTGGCAGCTCTGGTGGGCAACACTGGGGATTGTGGGCATCCCACATTCAGAGGCCACAAAACTGGCAAGTGATTTTCCCTCCAATTATTTTGATTTGTGCTTTTCAGAGTAAGAACTGACCTCAGGTCTTTAAGAAGGCACTTCTTTGATTCTACCAGAAAACTACTACCAATAGGCCTTGGGTACCCACCAGTCTTTGAAGATTCCAGAAGTCAAAACAATGCCTTTGGTTCCTGGTCCTAACAAACTTTATGCAACAATGCCAATGGTACTAATGTTATCTCCTGCCTCCCAACATGCTGAATTTTTGTGTCTCCTTGGCTTTCTACAACCATTTGGATCTGTAAAGCACAAAATTCCCCAGAAGGAATCCAGGTTTATATTTCTGTTTCAAAGTTAGTCATGGGAAAGAGTCAGTTGTTTAATTTTTATTTACACGGGTTTATAAGGAAACTGTATTCTTGTATATTTGACTAGATGTGTCTTTAGTGAGGTTAGTGGAGCAGCTGGAAAAGCGGAGATAAGCCATATGTTGTTTCCTGTAGGTGTCTGTTTTTAACTTCATTTTGTAGCAGCTTTAAGAATCCAGCAGGTGGGTCTTACCAAAATAAGTACGTAGAAATTGTGTACAGTAGCACTTAACAGTGCTTTTGCTGAACAGTAATGTTAAAGAACACTAACATTAAACTGAACAAATACAGAATTATTTTTAAAATGCTGCTATTACAGAATAGTCACTTGATGCCTTCCTGTTGAGACAAAAATGCATTTTTGTGTGAATCACGCATTGCGGGGGGCCAGGACTCCTTAGGTATAAAAGGAAGTGACAACAGGTGGGTTCAGCCTCCTTCTACCCTGCTTATGATCTTAGCTGGGTCTAAAGACAACAGGGCCATGCATTGGCATTGCTACAGCTATTTGCAGGGGCTCCTCCAGGCAGAATGCTGAGGGAGATGTAATCGGGTGCCCCACACAGCTCTACTTCCGTGGAGTTAATAGACTCTCACAGAAGTGAGAAGTGGGCTTGAATATCCACCATGACTGTGAAAGTCAGTCTGTGCAAGTATTTTGGAGGAATCCATCCAAACAAGTCTAGAAAGAGCTGCACAGCCCAGGAAGAGCTTCTCTTTTGTTATACCATTGAAAATCTGGGCAGAGAGACAGTGGGGATTTCACTCCCACTTTCACCCCCACTGCATCAGTGTTTGAGGGGGAAGAGGGAGGGGTGTCTGTATGTGAATCAAAACTCTCAATGGAAAATTGAGCAGTCTCCTACCCCTTTCAGCTCAGATGGGACCATGGAGCTGACCAAAAAAGAGCAAGTGAGCAGAAGGGGGAGGTCTTGGATAAAAAATCTGTCTGAACATGTATTTGGATTTTATCCTGTAGATGCTGGTGGAGTGCAGTAATGGGTTTGCAACATAAGGGAAGCATGGAGCATCTCTACCCAATTAGGCACTTGTAACCCTAATCAACAACAAAGGAGACATAATCCATGAAACAGCAGCTAATAAGCCCTAAGTTATGTCCAGGTGTTGGAAAGATTAAGTCCTCAGTAAAATTGCCTTGTTAAGGTTTAGGGCTTGACATGTTTCAATGATCTCATATCTAGGGGGAGGTTAACAAAGCTTGGGAAGAAGGATGTACCGTTGATGGTAGGTAGACACAAAGAATGCAGAACTTGAAGGCCACAAGGACATTCGGCAGAACTCCCAAGATAAGGAAGAAACTAACAAAGCCAACTCAGCAACTGTGCTGAAACTGACTCTGACTGGGTAAAAAGAATTCCAGTAGGGAGAGATCATGACAGACTGACTTATGGCCCACCTTGTCAAAAGAAGATGAAGACTGAGTGTGTGAACTGATTAGCATGAGACGTGACAGAATCATTACCTGACAAGATACAACACTAATAAGAGAACTATGTACCTTGAAGCCCATGAACATTAATGCCTGTTTGCTAATGTTGAGGGATACATCTAGTGCAGCTAGCTGTGTTTGCAATCTGAATTCGAGATGCAGATTGAGCCCTGGGTGGGAGACCAGAGAGAGACAAGAGGCCAACTCTTTGATTAGCACAAGGCACAAAGCCCGGTGGAACCAGCCAGGGTGAGTGGACACTGGAAGACACAGCAGGAGCTGGGAACTGCAGACATTATGGATGAGAAAAGAGATGAAGACCAGTGATGCCAGCAAGGTGAATTGACACGGAGAGGGTGGCAGGAGCCGACCAGGAGAGAAAGAGCTACACTTGCACCTGAATAGACAGTGAGGGTGTAAAAGTTCCTGGAGTTCCTTTGTTGGGGGTTCCTTCTCGGAGGCACCAGCATGAGCTGTTTATGTGTAACTGCACTCTGAATGATGGCTTTGTGGAACCGAGACTCTGCTATGGGTAAGCTGGTCTGACTGCAAACGGGGTGTTTGGGGCGTCAAGTACGGCACTGGAGCTGCCCACTGTGAAACGGCTTCGGTCCCAGCCGTGAAAGTCTGGCATTGGGAATGTGACTACCAGAGGGGCTCAAGAATGGTCAGGCTGGGAACTTTCCTTAACACTTGAATGTATAAACAGTAAAAAGTTTTGATAGTTGGTGTGCTTCATTTATGGAATACCACTGAGCACCCAGGCTTGTGCTCAGTGTAGTAATAATCAGAATAAATAATCAGTGTCTCTCTTGAGTGTAGTTATTGGCTTGTTGCACACTGGGTAATGAATCTGACTTTTTTCTGAGCAACAAGTTGGTCAGAGACTTTCACTTTCCTAATAAACTAAGTAGTGGCATGGAACAGGTTCCAGAAGAGCTGGGGTATATCTAGGCTGTGACTGTGAGCGGTCACTCACTGGAGCTGACCAAGGCTCCCAGAAAAGCTGCCAGAGAGGCACAGGCTGCACAGAACTGTGCAGAACTACCTACCCTCGTCTTCCATGCTGCAACCCAGCCTGGGTGATCCCGCTTGGCTTTAATTAAGCAGATATTTGCAAGGGAACATGGTGCCAGACACCCACCAGCCAAAGCATCTGCGGAGGAAATTCTGCCAGCCTGCCCCTCATTGGTCGTCAGACCATTGGACAGTGGCACAATTTCTTCATGTGGCAGCAAAGAAAGAAATTTTAGAGACACTCTGAAAACCACACAACCACCCTCAGGCAGCGCAGGGCTTCAGGACAGTCACGTTGCCACTGCCTGCTCCCAGACCCTCACACACGTGCAGGGGACAAGGCCGAAGCAGCACAACCTGCCTTCCCCACTGGGACCCTCCTGCAGGTGCCCAGCTCTGAAACATCTGCACAGGCATGAGTGCACCGGGTCTGCAACATCTGTCCAGCTGTGCTCACACTCAGCTGTGGCCCCACCAATTGCTGAACACAGCGCTGCTTTTTTGGGAGCTGCACTTTGAACAGCAAGAATCCAGACAACCTATTTCTAGGAATGGGGCAGCGCAGACCTTTGTGCTTTGTGTTGTCACTCCCCATGGTTTTCCAGCTGTGAGGGAGTCTCTGACAGGAAGAAATGCCAGGTTTCTTTCTCAGGAATGTTTCGACGTTTTTTTTCTTTAGTCTGGAAAATGCAGTTTAATCCAGCACCCCCTTGCTCCCCAGGCTCTTTGGGGGATGATTCCTGGTGGGCAGCAGAGTGTTTACAGAGATGCAAATGCATCCAAACATTTTTGAATAGGGCTTCTGAATGTGCAGCGGTTGGGGACTGTTGCTGTTCTATGACAGGGAGTGCAGGAAGAGTGCTGTGGGCCCGAGCCCAGCCATCGCTAAGGAGCACTTCGGCTAATCCCAAAGGGAAGTGTGACTACAGCGGAGCAACAGCTTCCCCTACAGGCACACTGGTGTTTCAATGCAGGCAATTCCAGTCTCTGGGGGTCTGCACTGGGTGCAGGGTACCAGCTGCAGCATCCCCCCTGGGCAGGATTAACACCAGCACACCGTGAGCGTGTTGCTCAGCAGGCAGGCAGGAGAAGACGGCCACCCGCGGGGACAGGGGGAGACTGGCTCCAGCCCTAAGCTCCTTGCAGGAGATGATGTCACCGAGATGTGCCTGTTTCCAATCTCCAGCTGCTGGTAGGAGGCCCCATTACCAACTGTCTGAGCATTTCAGGCTGTTGGAAAATGTGCAAAGAAGGCCAGCACCGTGAATCTGGACAGATCAGCATGCGAGCACGCTTTTAAAATAATAGACCGAAAAACTGATGATTGCGTAAATACCTGTAGTAAACTCATCAATTAAAAGTCTGTCAGGGCAGCCAAAGGTTGGCAAATACCTACAAATGTGTTGCTATAAAATGTCCCAGTAACTACGGGTTGTACCACAAAACAGACCCTCCTGAAGCCACCTGTGAGACTGAGGCCTGGCATCAGCAAGGCTAAAAGCACAAACCTTTGCTGTTGTGCAAACTCAGAAACTGATCATCAGAGGAGCTATACACTAGTGACAGTCCATGCAGGATGCCACCATTGTGTCTGATGCGGTAAAGGCTGTCATTTCTCCTAGAAGGCTTTTTGTGACACAGTACCGTAGCGTGGGAAACCCTGCTAACACTTGTAGGTGTTGGGCAAAACGTTGGGCTTTCTCACCAGCAGGAGGTTTGGCTGGTAGATTTATTCTGTAGCTACAAAAATTGTTACTCAGTTACAATTAGTAAACGCTTTTTGAATCACTGATTTTGATTCACCTCTGTAATTCTAAGACAGGGTTTTTAAGGAAATGACTGTTGAGGGGAATTAATTTGTTACTGCCCTGAGAAGAACACAGACATAAAACCAAAATGAAGTATGGTCTAGTCTGTGCTTAGTGTCTGTTACTTATGTTCAAAAGGATCATGAAGGATCCAAACAGAGGAGGAGGCAGGGATGAAGAAAAGTATTTGAAACTTCACTTCTATTAAATGCTCTGCTGAAAATTGGTGAGCACCCACAAGCACTCCAAGTGACCCACATCTGCAGAAACAAGTGGTACTATAGATGAAGGTTTCAAGGTACTCAAACTCTTGTACTGTGCTTTGACATTAAATTCAGAACACTTCTGGTATTCTCTGTGACAGACCAAACCCACAGTTAATAGATGATTTAGATCACTGATCTGTCCTAAAAGACTTGCACCTGTTCCTATTTGTTTGAAAAAATTTGCTGTGTTACAGCTGTGCCTGCAGAACATGTGCTGGGGTACATCACATCTGCCTATGCTACTCCACACTAACTCCCCCAGAGCTTTTCCACACAGTTGCTCAACAGGCACAGCTGCTCTGCAGTCTGTGTCCTGAGAAGTCCCACAGCAGCAGACTGAGGCGCTGATGCCACAGACAGCCAAAGCTTCTGCTCCAGGACCTGCCCTGCCTGACCACACCACCTGAGACAGCGATTTTCCCTGCAGCACTTGGATCTCTGCCATGTTTAAGGGCAGATTGCCTCAGCTTTTTGTGTCTGTCTCTTGCTCAGATGAGGGCTGACACTGGCGTGAAGAAAGCCTCGGGATGCTTCGGTAGGGCTGACCCAAGAAAGAGCCTCCCTGGGGAAGGTCACACAGGCAAAGGGCACATGAACACCCCTGTTCCAGTGCTATGAGCTAGCTCTCCTCCCATTGTCCCACATGGTACTCCAGCCTCTCAGCTTACCCTCCGCCCTCTTGCACACTCTAGGCTGGTACCTCACACTGCCACCCACCTCCCCCAGAGAGCAGATTTACGGTCTAAACACAATATACATACTGCAGCAGTAATTTATGTAGCTCTGAAACACTCAGCACTGAAATCACACGCCACCTACCTCCTTCCTCCCAGCCAGCTACTCTCAGACAAGCTCACAGAACACAAAGTCGGCTCTAACAGCTCTGTACAGTGAAGTGGCACCTACCAAGGGATTTCTTGCCAGCTTCTCCACTGCCTCTTTCTTGGCTGCTTCTCCTGGGGCCCTGTGTGTGGTTTGCTGCAGCACAGAGCAACGTGGTCTTCCCTGGGCTTTTACGGTCTTATGGTGACACAGAGCATGTCACCATGAGGTGACCTGAGGAGAGGTGGGGAGGTAATCAGCAGGCCATTCTGCCACCCCTGAGCCCCCCGCTCATCTAGCATGGGGGAAGATTGGCTCCCTACCTGTGCCTCTATCTATGAGGCTCTAGCAGGACATCTGGTGTGCAACATGCCCAGGAACCCAGACTCATCTCAGAGGATAATGACCCCTGAGCTCAAATGTTGTCTATGTACCACTATGTGCTGCTGCAGCCAAAAGATCTGTCAGTCAAGGAGACATGGCACACTGCAAAAAAGTTCTTCTCTGATTCCTGCTGAAATCTTCTAGGTTCTCACACTTCACCCTCTTCTTATGTTGACTTGGGTTGGCAAAAGAAGGGCCCTGTGAGAGCCAGGTGATAAATAACCAGGGCAACATCTACTTACTGGAACTTGCCCTTAGTTTATGCAGCAAGACAGGAGGGGAGTGGGCAGGAAGAAAAAAAAGAAGAAAAAGAAAAGGTAATTGTAATGCAGATCGAGGATGTTGTCTCCCTCTAAATTCCACCCGAAGCCTGCTACCATCATTTGCCACTATTCTCTACTGTGACAGGGCATAAGGGTGGGTGAGAAGACCCAGTATGCTCAAGGTCTCTGAACAAATTATCTCTGTTGTATGTAAACGGCACTGATTAAGTTTGGCAATAGGAGTTCATTCCCCGTTCATTCCCATACATTTAGCCAGGAGAGGGAAAGGAATTTGCTCTGAAAATGCTGCCCTTGCTGTCATGATTGACCATGCAGGACGCCAGAAACAGGTGTGGAGGTTTCAGAGCAGCAGCTTAGGCAGATGTACCCCACAGATTCTGCATGTCAGTTTGTCCATCTTTAAAGGAAATCCGGTGCTGCACAGCTTACAGAAATTTGCTACAAGAGACTAAAGAGCCCTGGCATGTGATCACAACAGGGGCAATTCCTTCAGGCAAGATACTAAAGATACTAGGAAAGCAGTTACTGATAAAACAGTTTCTTCAATAAAACTGAGAAGCAATGATAAAAGGCAATAGGGCTGACTGCGTAACTAAGTTTAAAAAGCAATCATATCCATATATCCATATGCATATACACTTATATATATTCCCACTGTAGTTCTGTGTGTGACGTGCTAAGAGACAGAGAACCACAGTTTTGAACAGTTGTGGGACATCACCAATCTGTGCTACAGCTCTAAGATATTTAAAACTTAGCTGGAATAAATCCAGTGGCAAATGGGCAACCTGTATTACCTGTAGCAGTATGTCCACGTAAGAAATGGCTCCAAACTCATCAATGAGATAGAAGGCATCATCTGCAAAACTCATTGTGTAGGGTTTGGACTGGATTTATTCCATGCAACAGATCAAGATAGTTAATAATGAAGATGTAATTTCAGGGAGGAAAACCCAGTTCTTGTGGCATCTATCTAAACAGGAGATCTAGAAGACACCTGTACCATGTTAGAACAGTGTAGTGAGATTTCTCCCAACACAAAAAGCAAATGAAGATAAAAATGAAAAAAAACCCTGGAAATAGTTTATTGGCTGCATAAGGAAACTTCTTGTAAATTACATATAAAGAAACTTGTTATGCTGTAGTATATAATTTCCAATATTCCACAAAGATAATTGTAATAAATATACAAACCAAACCAAAGTAGAAGACTAAATCCATCAGGCAACCTACAAAATGGTTCATCAAGTTTTATACTTGCAGCATTAGCATGCTTAAAATCTTGTTCATTTTGAAGTGATGCAGCAAAGTTCTTTTCACATTTCTTTGGAGCATTTTCAAAGCTGTCTAACTATAAAATACTGTTCAAAATTAGATGGCATTAGTTAAACCACTCAAGAAAAGTAACACCAAGGTCTAACTGATGCAAAGGTGTTGTTTTTCTTTTTGCTTTTAAAATCCATTTAGTTTTGCCAGAGTTAGGAATTATCTAAGTGCATTATGAGTCCAGTCAGCCTGAGGGACTGCTGACTCTTGTCATATTATGACTCTATATAAACTTCATAGATTATATAGCTCTGAAAGATTTCTCTATTAATAGAGACATATCCCCATAGAATAAAAAACACAATACCATATTGAAGCCGCAAGCTTGTTAAAATGGTTGTACCCTCAAGTGCAGTGTGTGCTTAAAACATTTTTCCATAGTTTCATTCTATCCCACATCAGCCATTTTTATTTGACTTTAAATGTAGAAGTGCTGATAAAGGCTTTACTTATGCCCCTAGCCTCTAGAAACAACATACAGTATTTTTTGACACCTTCTGCTGTTCTCTACCTATCATTGCTAAATTTTTTTGGAACAGCAGGCTGAATTTTACACTTCACTGCTCTGGACCACACTGACAGACAGGTCTATTATTCCGTACAAATATCTTACAAACTGAAAACACTTCACTATGCTTCACTATTACTGAATACTTGGGGGTATAAAAAGAAACTCTCTAAGACACAATTACCTAAAAATATTTGTTAATAAGCTTAATGCAAATATTATGTAGAAAAAATGGTTTAGTTACAAAAAAATTCATTAGAGGGCCAGTAAAAATATACTGAAGAGAAGATCTTTACAAAAGTGAGGTTAGGAAGTATGAGGCATTGACATTCACTGTAAACATCCTGTGTTCACTAGAATCCCTTGTCTAAAGTATATGTCCTGGTTTTGTTCCTGAGCTTCATGGCCAACGCTTGCATAGACAGCTAAACCTATCATAAAGGGCTGTTTATAGAGACAGTTCTGTTTGTACATAACTTCAATAAACTAATGCTTTTACCTTTTGAAATAGTTTCATTCCACTACCAGGTAGTTAAGGAAACTATGAAGTATGGTATGGTTTTTGTGTACTCAGTGCATTGGGTGAATTGGGACAGCTACTTTTTAGTGTGTTAATCTTAAATAATATTACACTAGGAAGCGTAGCTGTTTGATGTTCTGGCTTAGCATAAATATCTACTCCTGCTCGCTGCTGCAAGGCTCACTTCTGCTCTGTCGAAAACTGCATGTGGCAAAATGTCAGCAATCTGAGTGCTACAGCACCAAACACACCCAGTAAAGAGATGCAGCTTATAATCAGTACAGAAGACCTCACAGAGAATTTCACCTTTACCCAGGCAACACCAGTGTCTTCCTCCAGGTTAACCTGCTGCTCTTGGAGGAAGCTGGAAAAGTACTCACAGGGTAAACACGACATGGAGTGGCCCATGTAAAAAGTCTGAAGAACATACTTGCATTTTGGGTATGAAAAGCAGGCATGTGTTTAGCTACTGCACATGGAAATGCACATGAAAGTGGTACAGACAGACATATATATCCCCCACACAAACAGCACAACAAAACAAAAGCAGCAAATTGCCAATTTTAAATCTTATGTTAAGGCAAATCTAGATAAACAACCATAACAGGATTAATAAAAATAGGGAGTTTTCCTTGGCTTTTTTGTTTACTTTTTCTGTGATTGGCTTTTACACATTGATAAAATTTGTTTCAGAACTTTCTGGACATCTTCATCCATTTGACCCTAGACAAAGGGAGAGACAAAAAACCACAATTGAATTAATGCCACTCTACTCTTTAACAATATTGTCAAACTATTTTTCAGGTATAGTAATTAGATCAATTTCCCAAGTGCAAGCAGTGTTAAATTTGTTCTTGAACTGTCATACCTTATGGAAGGGAGGTCTTAGTTAAAACATGCAAAATTCTTACTAGATCTACAGAAGAAACTAATTAATCTTTAGTTAAAATACTAACACTGAGTGACTGACAACATGCAGCCATACCTGCACAGCATAGAGAAGGTGCATTCTGTAAACCGAGACAATTTCCTGGTGTTGTTTCTTTGTTTCCTAGAAAACAGTTAAGCAGAAAGGCACAGAGTATTCAGAATTATTGAACTGAGAACTCCCCAGCTAGATTCAGACTGGGGAATTTGCAAACCATAGTCTTATGTAACGCATTGAAAACCAGCTCAGACACTGTTGTGTTACCAGGCACTCTAAATTTGCTTGGAAGCATGTCCAGGAAAATGCTGTAGTTCTACCTACCTCAGTAAAAGAGCTGGTGAGATCATCAGTTTTAAGAAGTGTTGAACTGCAAAGTTGGAAATAGAGTATGTGCTCATTCCACAAGCTTATCAGCAAACAGAATTGAGGAAAGCCGACAATACTCTGATAAATCAAGTCAGCTGCAACTCAGCTCTTCCCTGAAGAGACCCATCCGTCAGAGCTGATGCCTTCCCAAGGAGAGGAGGTAGTTACAAAGATCTTACCCTGTAAGACCCTGAGTTAATGAAAGCCAACTTCCTTTTCAATGATCACAGACTGCCACAAATCAGAAGCCACCTTTCCAAAGAAACATGAATCTGTTTAGGAAAGCTAACCTACAAGAAGGAAAGAGTGTTTCTGTTCTGTTTTAAATTCTGCCTGCTTTCCTAATGTGCTGCACGCCTTTGCACTTTACTCTACTTTGCTGGTCCTTAATCAGCAGGAGATGAGAGTCCTTTCAGACATGGAGGACTAGAATAGGAAAGTCTGGGTCTTCAACTGACAGTATGCTCTGCCTACTATTTCTCTTGGCTGCAAGGGAATTTTTCTGGCATACTGAGCCCTCTTTCTTTCTGCTGGGAAAGGTAGGAAGCAGACACCACTTAGCATGTCAGTCTGGGAATTCTCCTTTCAGAGGCACACCAGAGCCCTCAACTAAGAACTCTGGTGGACAATACTTTCTTTTCATACTAAACAGTGGATTAAAGTGCTCCTTTGGGCAGGCAGGCTCTAGGAAATATCAATTATGACTCAACTCAGCTTAGAAGACTGGACCTTTCATGCACAAACAATGCAATTAAAAAAAAAAATCTGTAAGGCATTCACAATTTCAGAGAATAAACTATGCTCCCCATAAACAGATGCATTTGCTTGATTTGAAACCTCTGCTATCTTCCAAAAAGCTTAAAACCCCAAAACAACTTCAGCTGATGAATGTTCTTGAAAAGCCCTTGCACACTGATCATACTTTCCCACAAACTAAGGTCTGAGCAGCAGGTTTGGTCACTCCATTCTACTACAAGAAATCTGTTTCTCTATTGGTCGAGAAAAATAAGCGGAAAACAAGCTTTCTTTAGTTAGGATCTTTCTAAAGTGGTATTCACAACCTGCAAATTCCTACATGTTTCAGAAAAACAGAAATTACAGAATTTTTGGATGAAAATTCCTTTCCATGTACTCACTGACTGCACTCTATTTTAAATAAGGCAGAGTGAAGAACAGCACGTGTTTCTTTGGAGAACTGGGACTAATGTTAGGTTTACAAATTATCACACTTACAGTCAGTTGGTTTTGCAACTGCTTCACTTGTTGCTGTAACACCTCCAGCTGCTGGCTTTGTCTTTTGGGGGCACTGGTTGAATAGGAGAGCTGAGAAAGGCTGTTCAATGCTTCTTTTAATTTGCTAATTTCCTTGGACATTTCATTGATCTAGGGAGGCAAAAAAAAAGAGATTCATTAAAAGATGCTATGCATACTGTATTCCTGTGTGATTCATGTTTGAGTTATTTGCGACTTAAATTTAAGAAATGGGGAAAACCACATTGTAAATAAACTCTATGGACAAACAGATATGTCATGTAAGCAAAGCATTACAATGCTTCTATCTTCCTCATCCTAGCCCAGTCTATTCAAACTGCACTCCTTGTTCTGAACATCAGCAATGTTTGACAAACAGGGCTGCATTTACCACCTTTACAAATTCTGCTGCTGAACCAAACACAGGCCAGCCCTCCACAGCTACCAAAATGCATAGCTCTTTATAAAGTAATTTGTAGTGACAGATATGGTAGCTGCAGAGGAAAATTAGTCAAATCATGCTATGGTTGAGATGATGGAGTAATATCACAACAGTGAATTTTTGCTCCTTCCTGATATTTCATTTTCTTGCCTCCTCTGAAATATCTTCCTCCTGTAAATCCCACTTCTTTGATTTCACCTGTCTGAATAGAACCCAGCCTAAGCAGAACTTAAAAGAGGTAAATTGAAAGATCATGTGTATTTCCACAGGGGAGGGAAAAAAATTGCAAAGCCAAACATACTGAAAACCCCTTTGCCTTCAATATCTGGGTTTTCAGAGCAGCAAATGCACTCAGAAGTAATTTGAAACCAGCATTGTCTGTTGGGTCACTCGTGCACCAGCCAACATGCTTTCCATTCTACCCCTCCACTGTAGTGAGTCACTGACCTTTTTGTCTTTATCTTCTTCTAGTTTTGATGAGTTTTTCATTTCAATAAGCGCTTCTTGAACTTGATGGTACTTGTGCTGAAGATCAGTCACCTCCCGTTCCTTTGCTTCAAGCAGAGTATGCATCCCTTCTTTCGCTTCTTTCAAGTGCAAAATTTCATTTCTCAGTTTCATGGCATCTAAGGATATATTTTCCTTCTCTCGGATTACATCCTTCAGTTTGGATGACAAAGCACTGACTTCACCCTCTAGTGAAGACTGGAGCTTTTCATATGTGGCCTTGGGTACCATTGCTTCATTAATTGCAGCTTTTTCTTCCAGTAATGCCTTTTCTAAGTTTCTTAATTCACTTTCCTTGCTGCTAAGCAGTCGTTTGAGCTCATTAATTTCTTCCTCCATTTCCTTTATAGTATTTCTGAGTGCATTGATTACCTGACGGTGCTCAGTAATTGGCAAAGAGTTTTGTTTCTGCATATCTAACAGTTGCTTGAGTTCTTCTGCTTCATCTAATACTTTTGTGTACTGGGATTTCATTTCTAATAACTCATTTTCTGCTTTGTATTTCAACGAATTTGTTACCTCCATCAGTTTCTTATGTTCATCTCTAGGAATGTAGTCCAAAGCTATATCCTCTAGAGTTTTTTTCTTCCTATAGTCTTCAAGCTCTGTCTGTGCTTCTTTGTACAACTGAGACAATTCACTAAGTTGCCTGTTGAGCTCATCTATTGTTCTGCGCATCATATCCTTCCTTTCTCCAGCTTCAGCACTAGATTCCATCTGCATCTGATTTGTCAGCTTGTCCTGTAGCCTTTTAATTTCCTCTTGCCCTTCCTTGTACCTCTCAATCAGCAATGCTTTCTCTTGATTAATGTTATCAATAACTGAACAATATGAATTCTTCATTTCCTCACACTCTTCCACAGACAATTTGCTTGCCACATTCTGCTCTCTGTCTTCAAACTTTTTCTGTAGCTCTCTCACTTTTTCTTTTTGTCTTTCGCTTTCCTCCAACGCTTTCTTCAATTCTTGCTTAAGTGCTTCAACTTCTCCACATGTAACCTTCAACACACTCAGGTCAGAACTCGTTTCTTCACTTTCAGAGGAAACAAGACCTGGCTTCTTTTGCCTTTGTACATTCGAAACCTCTTTCACAGCTTCCTCATACCTGTTTTGAGTTTCTTGGAACTTCAGATTAAGATCAGAACCATTTTCTGAAATGTCTGGGCTATTTAAATGATCTGTTCCTGGGATTCTACACTGGACCTGAGTTTCCACATGCTTTCTTTTGGCTTCAGAATTCTCTAATTTTCTCTGCACATCCTTTAAGTCTTCCTGGAGGTGCTTAATTTTTATTTCTCTGGGGCTTGTCAACTTTTCTTGGATTTGAGTGGCATTTAATGTAGGCTTCAGCTCCTGTGCCAAGAAATCATTTTGTCTCTCTGCTGTTTGCTCAAACTGTGTTTGGGTTGAATAAGATTCTACAGTTGAATCCCCTTCTTTAGGTGTTCTTTCCTGTCCAAAAAACCACCAACAATTGCACAATAAAAACAAGTACATGATTCTACTTTTTTACAATAGAGTAAGCAAGAAAGTATTGCCACATCCTACAGAGACAGATGATTAAAGAACCATATATGAAAGTTTTAGAAAAATTCAAAACTCAGCTGCTCTCATTTAGCCATCTACAGCGAGAGAAGGCAGTACGTGCCAAGCTCCTCTGAAAGTCTGGGCTGAACTCCATAAGCTAATAATCAAAGCTATGCAAATTAAAATTCTGCTAGCACAACTGTTAACAACATCTTTTAGAATGCAGTTATCATAATAAACAAAGTTATTCAGTAATTTATGGGAAAAGCGAGAAGATCAAAACACTGATTTAATCCTTTGGGGCACAGTGTTTTCATGATCTTACCAACAAGCTCATTAAAAGATCCTCACAGTATAACTCTTTAAACAGTAAGTAGCTCTTTGTTCTGCCTAGCAGATTAAGAGAGCACCAGAACAGCACAAAAGTATGTCACCTGTAATTTGTCCTGCAGCTCCTTATTGTGCAATGTCAGAGAGGCAATTTTTGCTTGCATCAACAGAAGTAGATCTTGTTGGTCAGTTTCAGAGCTCACATCCAATAAACTATCAGCACCTTCAAAGAAAAAATAGATTCAAAAGCTTTCAAAAAGCTGAAATGCTAGCTAGTTAGTTATTCTAAAATTTCAAATTAAACAGTTTGTTCCCATGACCATTAAATGCAGTGAGCAAGCAAACTGTTCCTATAAACTCCCCAAGAATGCAGTAAGTTCACGCAATAGAAGCTGAACATTTTGGTGGGGAGCTGCTTGTGGAATTACAAAATATCACTTTCAATACTTAGTGTGTCTCATGATCTAAGTGGAAAGCTACAGAGGCTTTCAGCATTTCATGTCACCTAAAACACTTAAAGAAATAAGGATTAATTTTATACCTGTTGTGCTGTCACTCAGTCTGTCTTTATTATCCCTGTGCAAGGAGCTGAATTCTTCCTGTTAAGACATCAAAACAAAACATTTTCACAGAAAGCAGATGTAAAGCTGGACAGTTCCCCAAAAAGAACTATAGACAGTATAGATTCTGCTGGATAAAGCCTGTCCAAGTGGATGTCTTTATTTCTGAGGCCTTGTTTAATTTTAGCATATGTCCAGTATTTCAAAGTCTGCTAAAGCCATTCAAGTTCCATTGCTCAATTCCTATAAGATACTAATGAAACACAGGCAGCTCTCTTGTATAGTTTGGAGGACTACAGACCCTGTGATAAGTAATGTAAATACTGACATGTATTTAAAAAAAAATCTTCAGCAACACAAGATAAAGATCAGACAGAACACACTCAACCCTTTCACTGATGTCTTTTGGTAAAAGGGTCTCTTTTTGCACTACTCAATTCCATGCACTTTGCTGGTATCACAAATTGAACTCTTGGAACATTAATACTTTCATAACCATACTCCTAAACACTAATTAATCTATGACTATTTTTATGTACATATTTGTTACACATTAAAGTAATCTTTACACTATTTTATGAATTGCTTTGAAACAGCTTTGGATTAATTTTTGTTCCTAAAATTCAGCTAATTAAGTCACAGGTGACTCTGCTGTCATTAAAATAGAATATCAAGCAAAACAGATCCTGTACTTTCCATGCCTAAGCTCATAAGAACAGAACACTGATACCTTGCACACTTGATCAGCAAAGAAAGCCTGCCCTTTTCCAGTCATGGGAGTTGAAGTTGATGAGTGTGGAGAGGACAAATCATTAATCTGCAAAAAATTTTATATAAGTAGGTATGTATACGTACATGCACATACAGCTGCAGCAACAGCTACCTCTCTAACATATGCCCACATACATACATATATATATATATATATATATATGCACACACACGTATTAAAGAGTACTTTCACCTGCACTAACATAAGTCATAATTCTAGATTATTTTCAGGGAACAGACCTAATTATTTAGTGCTCTTCTGAGTCAGTATTACATAAGAAGTGTAGCTGTTACATAGGTAACATTCTGGTTTAAGATTAAACCTAACTATTAAATAGATTTATATAATATCAAAATGCATTTTAAGTGTTTTATTTTGATATACACATATGTTCATATGTATCTATATATGTATAACTAAAATATACAGAACTATTTACTTATTGAAATCAGAAAAAAGGACAACTTCAGCTTCAGTTGGAAGAAGCAATTGTACAGTAAAATTTGTACAGTTGTATCTCAGACCATACTGTATTTTAAGCAATTTTGCTTAGTTAACCTAATCAATATGTTTTTTTCATGGTGTCATCCTAATGTCAAGAAAAGCACTCATTGTAAAACAGGCATATAAAATAACAGTGACAGAGAAAATCCTACCCACATAATTCTAATAATGTTCAAAACGCTTTACATCCCCTAAAAGCATCTCAAAATTGGTCTTTTCTTTACCTGAATGGGACTGATAGGAGGAGGTGGGGCTTTGCGTTTTTTTGGAGTTCCACTTCTTTCTGAACTTAATTTAGAGCCTTGATCATGCTGAAAGTTTCACCAGCCAGAAAAGGTAGGTTTGTTAGTTTGGTTAGTAAAGTCCAAGCAAGTTGTTTTATTAAAAAACAAAACAAAACAACCCACATTAATATCAACTTTAGCAGCTCATGCAGTGCCTTTTTTCCCCTATGTAAAGACCACATCTCTACTAACACAAAGATATTAAACATGCCTGACAATAAGAATCTGCTCCCTTGTAATCCATGCTTCAGTGAAAACAAACAAGATTTAGTGAAAAAGCAGAAGCTGACAATAGGTTTAGCACCAGTGATCTTAAAACACTTTCATTCACACACAGCCCAGTCATGCCATTCTTCATAGCTACCACCTTTCCTCTCCACCAGCTGCTGCCTGAGCTCCCTGAAAAACCCACCTCTGCACTCAGAGAAGGAATAACCAATGCATTTGCACCCTTGTCTACTTCCAAGCCACCAGCAGGTCTACAAGGTCTACTTGCACTCCAAGCTATGACACTAAATAAAAAATGTAAGAAACTAATTTAACTGCCTAATTCTGCCAGGATTCTCACAGGATGGGGTCTCCAGCAACCCGGGATAACGTTCAATTTTACACTTTAGAACGTGAGAGTTTTTCTAGATCATGTTTTCTGCAGTTTGAAGAGACAGGTGTCCGAAAGCCGAGCTCCTGCACTATACATGATGAAAGCAGGAATCACCCCAGCACACATGCACATACACACTCGCCTTCTCTTCCTTCCCTCCTCAAGGGTGCTGGCTGCTGTTACACAGAGTAACCAAGTCTAAAAGTAATGTTCCTGACACACATTTCTTAACTAAGCAACAAAAACCTTTTACATTACATAGTAGTCATGGCAACCCATCTCAGAGCCACATTTACTACTGCTTCCAGTTACTATTTTTTCTTATGTTACAAGTCTAGAGAGTCAGAGTTTTTTCAAAACCACAAGAACAAATACCTGCTTCGCTTTTGTTGGAGACTTTGAATCTGTGGAGTAGAAAAAAGTGGAATAAAGAAAAGTTACCAAAGGAAGATTTATTTGCCATTCTTAACCCACCTCTCCACTCTACCTCCCATACCATAGACAAATGGTTTGGGTTTTGAATTCCTGTCTGAAACACGATAAAAATAATTTTCAAATTCCATTTCAATCATATCCTTTCTCTGCTACTGTCTGGTTTCATTTTGAGAAAAAATCTGAAGAATCATGACAATTCTTATTCTGTTATAATCTCACACCATTCTTATGCATGAAGCTTCCTACTTTAGAAATCCATTGTAGTTTGACCAAAAAACCCTCTGCCTGCTTTAGCTCCTTCTTCAACCCCTCTACTGAGGGATTCTATGTATAAAAGAGAATCTATTCCAAACTATGCAAAACTTCACAATGCTGCTACATCAAATTTTCTTTCTCTAAACACCTCTTTTTGACTAGTTCAGGGCTGTATCCCATGCTAAATACTACCATCTATGGCAAAGAGTTTTTGGGAAGCCTCAACCAGATGATCTTGAAAATGGCTTTTGCAACATTTCAGGCTACAGTTTGAAGTAAATTTGTTCAGTGCTAAACATATATGTAGCCTGTTCAAGAAGTGACAAACTGCAGGTGAGACTCTCTCACATACCCACATCCTGCGATATCTTTGATGACAGGAGGTTCTGGATCCCTGTATTCTCGGAGAGCCTGGCATAATGCAGGGCATTCTGTCCAAAGACATCTACTAAACTGACATCTGCACCTCTCCTAAGGAAAGCTTCCACCATGTTGAGGTTATTAGCTTCACAAGCCATCATCAAAGCAGTTCTGAACAAGAGAAAAAGAACCAAAACACAAACAGTAAGTGTCAAGGACATCCTCTTTAAGCAGCACATTTTTTCAGGAAAAAAAAAGTGTGACTGTTATTGTGCAATAAAGTCCAAGATTCCATCAACCTGTGTATTGGTACAAAAATGTAGCTGCTGTTTCTCCTTACAAACACCTGCTAGCCCCTCCTCCTCTTCCTCATACACTCCAGCTGCAAATACACGTCTGCAAACATTTCTAAAAATGGCTTCCTGAGGCTGAGAGGAGAGTCATAGATAGAAATGGCTGCAGGATAAAGTCAGACTAATAAAACTCATTGCTACACTCCAATTACAGTGGTGGTACAACATGAAAGATTTTATTTCATTCCTGCTCTCCTTCACATGTTGTATTTGAGACAAAAAAGACAAACAGATTTCAATCAAAAAGACCTTCAGTGAGTCCAAGAGATGAGTTTGACGTCAAACTGTGTGCTACTGTCAGCTTAAAAAAAAGAAAGAAAGAAGTTCATGAGAACACAAACAATTCCCTTTCCAACACAGGGCATCTCCACAGAGACAGCTTCTAGCATAAGGAGAGCACACAGAAGGAGCCTTCTCCTAACAGGTTGTATCTGCTTTTCCCAATTATTTGAAGGGGTCATAAGAAACATACAGAATAATTACAAACACACAGAAAACCTCACCTTTCAAGCACGCTCTAATACTGCCTTCCTGCTTAGGCATAGTTCTCCTTTCTCAGCATGAAAACATATCTAATAGGTTGGCCAAGTTTGCTGCCAAACACATTCCTCAGTGCAGATATGGAGCTGAAAAGTTACTACAGTGATAATATTTGCTAAATACTAAGACAATAGTTTCACATGAATTAAACATACTCCCCGTAATGGGTGAGTCACTTGGAAAAGTGATGTTGTTGCAGTGCTGTGCTAAAAGTAGTGGTGAGTGATAACTGGGATAACACCTCCGTAGTCACAGGCGTGGTTTTAGGTTACCAAAATAACTCACTTAGTCTGGACACGATAGGAATCTGGAGATGCAATTTGCAAAGGTTTTCCCTCTCTTCTCCCAGTAAGGTTTCTCCTGTTTCAGTAAAATCTTAACTACTTCTGTGAACATGAGGTACAGGAGTAGTCACTTCGCTCACCACAATGAAAGCAAGACGTAAACCAACATATTCCATGTTACAACGTTTTGTTGCTTCTACACATAGTACTATCTTTAAAAAAATACAAACATTGGAGTTCTATCTATGGCATAAACTCCTTCATCCAATTAAAGCAGAAAGTCTTAACACTGCTGATAAAAGAGTAGCAGAGCAAGGGGAAGGCAGAGGTCCCAGAGTGTGCAGCACCTCAACTTCAAAGCACTGGTGAGGCCATGAAAACTGACAGACAACAAAGGGGTTTTCTTCAGACAACTGGAAACAAAGAGTGCATTAATGAACTTTGGACTGATAAAAAACAAGTTAGGGCCCAGTCTTATATTCACAGGTGCTGGCAGAGAACAGAATCAGCATTGTGTCACACAGAATAATCAAAATTGCTATGAAGTGTAAGTGCCAAGTCTTGTCAGTATTCTACTTTACTTTTACAGTTTAACCAACTATTTATAAAACAGTCCCTAATTTTCCAAGACTCTTGATCTTTGTCAGTACCATCAGAACAAGTGCATTTTTTACTGCAAGGATGTTGCTTTTTAAAAACAGTTTTCTGATATATGCACTATCTATTAACGCAAAAAAATCTCTAATTGGCAGCTTCTAAAACAACAGCATCTTCACTATGGAGCTTTACTGTAATTTTTTCCTTGCTGCTGTAACTGCCTTATGGAAGTAAAAACAACCCTCCACAGATTTTGTTCCCAAATGGCAGTTTTAAGGATTTAAGTTGGAGGTACTAACTCATTTCCAGAGGAGAGCAGCATTCAAATCGGGACACTTTGAAAGTGATGTGTGGGTAAGTGCTATCAATCAGATGTGTATAGGAATCATTTAAAAATGGGATATACTGCTCCAGTAGCCCAAGGGAAATCTCAAAGGCACATTAGTTTTATAGGCACATAGTTTCTGCTTCATCTTTTGTTTTAGTCAGAATTCTGTAAGCCTTCCCAGCAATCAGGATATGCTGTCTAGTACAGAAAGCATTATTTCACCTAACATCAACTATTTTGGGAAGGATTTGAGAAGAAGTCTTCATTTGGCAGTCAGTTTTGGTGAAGAATCGACATGTTAACCTGCTGTACCTTCCATTTTTATCTCTGGTGTTGATGTCTGCTCCATGATCCAGAAGATATTTGCAGACTTCTATATGACCATTTTGTACTGCAAGTAGCAGAGGTATGTTCCCATCCTAGAAATGCACGTAAAGAAACTATGAAAAATATTTCATTCACTTACAAAAACACACTGAGTTTTAAAGTCAGCTATAAATTTTCATTTTACATAGCAAAACCGAGGTAATATCAGTACATTTTTCTTGTATACCATAAATATAGCTGAGTGTGCTACAATTCCTGTCTTGTCTGCTAGGCATGATGCAAAACATAGGAAGTAGGAACGCTTTTTGCTTTTGTACTCCCTTTGCTGTTTCCTCAATGCCAAAACACAATGATTTTGAAACTACAAAACATCTTTCAGTAGCTCCACAACAAAAAGAGTAATTTTAACTAAGTACACGGCAAACATACAACATTTCATAAAGTCATAGAATAGCACAGTTGGAAGACATCTTTAGAGGTATCTGGAGTTTCTCCCACTTTTTCCTCAGTCCAAAGCTAGGTAAGCTTCAAGTTGCAGTACATTGCTCAGAGACTTGTCCAGTCATGTTCTAAGCATCTCCAAAAGTAAAGACACAGATCTGAGTACCAGCTCCAGTGTCTGATCACCTTCAAAGCGAAGTTATTTTTTTATTACTAGCTAACTGGAATTTCCCAGTTAGGTCCACTACCTACATTCTGACCATTGCTTACCATTTTGTCATGCACCTCTGAGGCTGGTCTCTCTCTTTCCTAAAACCAATCATGATGTAGCTCAGGATATTTTTAAGATACTCCTACGGCCTTTTCTTAAGACTGAACAAACCTTTTATGCCTTTAAAATGCATCTGCTGAAATCTTAGATCAGATGTCTGTGACATATTTGTTTTTGTTAGAAAGACCAGATAAGAAGGAGATAGACCAAAGCTGAAAACTATAAGGCAGTTGCATCATTTCCAAAATCAGACCTGGTTGGTTGTAGACATTTCACAGCAGTGAATGTAGTATCTTCAAGCCTTTGGAGTATGTCAGCTATATTTTTTCCCCTCAGGCTTATTATACTCTGGTTGGGCTTTGTGAGCATTTTGCAGCCCTTGGCCACATACTAAGTCTTTTCCAAAGCCTCCTGGAGACAATGGAAATGCTTTTAATTATGCTTTGAATATGTAAGAATTGATTGTAACTACTTGTGCCAATGTCTCAATGATCAGCAAATCCTGCCACTACGGTACCAGATTGTGAAGCACTTTCACACCTCTGCAATGACAAGCTGCAAAAGGAACTTCCTCCAGCAGAGAAATAGAGGAACGTATATGAGCACAGCATTGCTCTGAACTATTGCACATGAGATGAAGGGTGGTAAGGGCATGGAATGAGGGAGATAAAAGCTCTGAAGTATCTGCAACACAACAGGAGAAGAGGTACGTACCAAATCTTTCATGTTAATGGGACATTTGTGTTCACACAGAAGTTGAACTGCCTGAAGACACCCACATGCAGCTAAAATAAAATAAAATTCAATTTGAAAAAACAAGACAAGCAGGAAAGTTTATTAAACCCCAATTTCAAAAATTGTTTCCCACGTTTCCACTTGAAATACTGCAGCATTACAGTGGGGTACAAAAAACAAATTCTAGGCTGATGAGCTAGGAATATCAAACACAACAAAGAGTACAAATTGTCAGCAAGGAAGTTACCTGCATAATGTAAAGCTGTTTTCCCAGAATTGTCAGTGCTGTCTGCTGGACATTTACTCTGCAGAATTCAATAAAGAGAAGGAAAAAAAGCAATTAGAGAAATACAAAGAAAACAAAACATATGTTTTATATTGACAGAGTGTTTAACATCTTTGCAAAAAGATTTATGTGCCGCTTCAGATAAAAACACTGAAGGGAGGTACAGCTTCTCTCTCTACCAGTCTGGTATTTCCTGTCTTCACAACAGCTTATACTGAAGCCATAGGAAATCCTCATGCTGAAGAGAGCTGTCCCTAAAAAACCTTATAGTTTCAGAATTATTTGAATCAGTAAATAAAAAGGGAAAGAAACTCTCTCCTTTGCCTCAGATTTTTTTTTTTTTAGCATTAGAGTGAAAACTAAAGCAACCATGTCCTAAGGCAATTTGTCTTGCATTATTTCATAGAATTGTACCATGGTTTGGATTAGAAGAGACTTTACAGATCATCTTGTTCCAACCCCCTGAAGGGGGCAGCAGCAAGGCAGGGACACCTTCCACTAGACCAGACTAGACCAGATTGCTCAAAGTCCCATCCAGCCTGGCCTTGAACACTGCCTGGGATGGGGCATCCACAGCTTCTCTGGGCAGCCTGTGCCTCACCACCCTCACAGTAAAGAATTTCTTCCTAATACCAAATCTAAATCTATCCTCTTCTGGTCTGAAGCCATGGCCACTTGTCCTATCACTGCACACCCATGCAAAAAGTCCCTCTCTGGCTTTCTTGTGTGGCCCCTTTAGATACTGAAAAGCAGCTCTAAGGCCTTCTGGGAGCCTTCTCTTCTCTTCTCTTCTCTTCTCTTCTCTTCTCTTCTCTTCTCTTCTCTTCTCTTCTCTTCTCTTCTCTTCTCTTCTCTTCTCTTCTCTTCTCTTCTCTTCTCTTCTCTTCTCTTCTCTTCTCTTCTCTTCTCTTCTCTTCTCTTCTCTTCTCTTCTCTTCTCTTCTCTTCTCTTCTCTTCTCTTCTCTTCTCTTCTCTTCTCTTCTCTTCTCTTCTCTTCTCTTCTCTTCTCTTCTCTTCTCTTCTCTTCTCTTCTCTTCTCTTCTCTTCTCTTCTCTTCTCTTCTCTTCTCTTCTCTTCTCTTCTCTTCTCTTCTCTTCTCTTCTCTTCTCTTCTCTTCTCTTCTCTTCTCTTCTCTTCTCTTCTCTTCTCTTCTCTTCTCTTCTCTTCTCTTCTCTTCTCTTCTCTTCTCTTCTCTTCTCTTCTCTTCTCTTCTCTTCTCTTCTCTTCTCTTCTCTTCTCTTCTCTTCTCTTCTCTTCTCTTCTCTTCTCTTCTCTTCTCTTCTCTTCTCTTCTCTTCTCTTCTCTTCTCTTCTCTTCTCTTCTCTTCTCTTCTCTTCTCTTCTCTTCTCTTCTCTTCTCTTCTCTTCTCTTCTCTTCTCTTCTCTTCTCTTCTCTTCTCTTCTCTTCTCTTCTCTTCTCTTCTCTTCTCTTCTCTTCTCTTCTCTCTTTTCCCTCTTCCTCTTCTCTTCTCCAGGCTGAACAACACAGTCTCAGCCTTTCCTCATAGGAGAGGTGCTCCATCCCTTTCATCACCTTCATGGTCCTGCTCTGTACTGGCTCCAGCAGGTCTCTGTCCCGGCTCCAGCAGGTCTCTGTCCCTCCTGTGTTGGGACCCCAGAGCTGGATGCCGTGCTCCAAGTGGGTCTCAGCAGAGTGGAGCAGAGGGGCAGAATCCCCTCCTCCCCTGCTGCCCACAGGGGTCTGGATTTAGCCCAGGACACACTTGGTTCTCTGGGCTGACCCAGGTGCTTCTGGTATTGCCCTGACCCAGGTGCAGCACTTGGCCTTGTTAAAGTTCATGAGGTTCCCATGACCCACTGTTGAATTCAAGAAGGGCTTATTTGCATTTTTGAAAATAAGCACCAACAATCCAGTTATATCTTGTTATGTTACAATTATCAGGTGCTACTGCTCAATCTAGACTTCAAAGCAATATACAGTAATGAAAAAATAATTCAAATCCTTATCAAGGCTTGTTTCGGTACAGAAGATTTTTGGTTTAGTTACAACAAAGAAAGAGTATCATGGAAACTTAGATTCATTTGAGTTGGAAATAACCATCAAGATCATCAAATCCAACTATTAACCCAGCACTTCCAAGTTAATCACTAAAATATGTTCCATATTTACATATCTCTTAAATCCCTCCAGAGATGGTGATTCCATCACTTCCCTGGGCAGCCTCTTTCAATTCTTGACAGCCCTTCTGGTGAATAAATTTTCCTACTATCCAACTTAAAGCTCCCTGGGCACAACTTGGGGCAATTTCCTCTTTTCTCGTTGTGATATGGTCTCCCCTGAGCCTCCTTTTCTCCAGGCTAAACACCACCAGCTCCCTCAGCTGCTCCTCACAGGACTGGTTCTCTAAACCCTTCACCAGCATCAATGCTTTTCTTTGGACAGGAGAAGAAAGGACTCTGAAATAACACAATTCTAAAAAAAAAACATTTTAACTTTTGACTTTTACATGAAGCACTGTCTCCAACACGCCTATGATTATCTAGGAAAAAAAGGATCACAAAGATCACTACATTCTGTAATGAAAATGTCAAGATTCTGTCTGTGTAAAATAATTATTCAGCCTGTTTTACTTCAACACCAGTTAGACATTCCTCACACACACACGCTTTGGTCCACACAAGATAATCCTACAAGCATGAATTACTGGAGAATATTACCAACGGGTTTGCACTTAGGAACATATTTAGAAATCTGCATATTGAAATAAGACTAGAAAAACATCAACAAAAGCACTCTGTGGTTGCAGCAGGCAAGTGGAAGGGCAGCAGATCCTTGGTGTTAAAACACCCTCAGTTCTGAGCTGCTGCTGCCGCCTGCGCTGCCAGCAGTGACGGCCTGATGGCGATGTGGATCCTGGCAATGGGGCGAGCCGCGGGGGCTGAGGATAACCCTTCCCGCCCGTGGAGCAGCAGCGAGACAGCTTGCAAGGAGTGTGGAGGTGGGAATCAGTGAAACTGGACCCTGTGTTGTCAGAGACACTGACAGGGGTCAGTCACAGCACAGCTGGAGGGCCCCGAGGCAAATGGGGAAAAACAATTTGGAGGTTGGGATATAGGATCCATTCTCTTTCTGCACCATCGTGTTCAAGCAGCATTGTTATTCATTATTTCATCTCAGACTTACTGACAACTCCAAACTTTGAAAAATCTGATCCATTTCTCTGGTCACCACCATGAAAACTTACCTGTGTTTCTGAAATGGAGCTGAGATGTCTTTGCTCACTGACACTAATTTTCAACACTATGAGACTCTTCTGCTCATCTTCACTTTTGTTTTTCTTACTTTCTCTCCCCATTCTCTTAATTCCCTTTCTAACCCCTCGCTGTCCTTTCATGGATAATTCGATTATTTCCATATTATTTTTGGATCTAAACCACTTTGGTTTCTTCTCTCTTTGACCTTAAACTTGAAAAAATTTCTATGGTGAACAGACAGAAAACATTCCAGTGGAACATTATCAGAACTCCCCAGAAGTGAAAAATCCTTTTCCCCTGTAATTCTTTATCCACCTGATTCCAAGGCATCCAACCACACAGACAAAACACAGGAAGTTAAACTGAAGCTGCAACCTGCTTGAAACCCAACCAAGCTACATCAGATCAGCTGGGCATGGAAAACTGTATTTGCAGACCACTCAGGGAAGATACATTGTTTTCTATCATTCACAGAGCCTGAAAGGTCCTTAAATTCTTTATGTTTAAACTCTTGATGCGCCTCTCTTAATGTCAAGGAGACAGAACAACAGTATAGCAGTGTGGTGCAGATTATTAGCAGAAAATGTGTCAACATCTAACACAACCATATGAAAATTTCAAAAATCAAAATTAATTTGATTTCTCTTTTACCTGAAGTAGCCTCTTAATGCAATCAGGATGGCTGTTCTTTGCTGCAAGATGTAAAGCACTGTGCCCTAATAGAATAAAAGCAAAGCAAATTAATTATTCAATCATACCAAAGCACAGGAATAAACCCTTCCATGACAAAGGCAAGACCTTGAATCCCATCCCATTTTGTTCCCGTCACGACACATAAAAAGTAAGAGTAGAGAAAATAAAGTAAAAACCTACATCAAGCAGAAGGTCTTTACTACAGACTGTTGTTCAGGTAGGTAACAGAATAATCTTAAAGTCTTGATTCATATAAAGGAGTGACACAAACATTGTGTAAGACTACACCTTGGCAGAAGTAAGTCTAAGATTGTACATTATGTCTTCCTTCTTAGAAAAAAAATTCCAATATTACTCAACCTTCCTTGCACACAGACGTCTGTCAGTATCTTCATGATTTTTGCTATTTGGCAATGAAAAAGTAACCCAACATCAAGAGCATAACCTGCCAAATTCACCAGCTACAACTGTATCAAGTTTGTGTCATCCATGAAGTGCACATAGAAGACTCAAACATAGGCCTACTTTAGTTTGCACCTCATAGATTCCCTATTCCTTATCAAACACAAGTCTACATTGGTTTGCATTTCAATGAATTTATTTAGCACCTCTGAGTTCATATTTAGCGATGCATTGCCATGATTTACTGACTATGGATTTATGATGGAACACTGAAGTCTCTCCTCCGGCTTCATCTTACAGATCATCTGAAAAAGTGAAGATGACAACAGAGCAAAAGAACAAAATATCCATGCAACTAAGAAAAGAAGGAGCCAGGATTTAGTGCTCAATAAGGACAAAGACACTTGTGACAGGAAACTCTCATTGCAAATGATGTGAGTTTTACAGAGAAGGATTTCACTAATGAGCACTGGGTCGACACTCTCAGGTGGAACTAGGCAGGCAACCTCTTATTACCCAACCAAATGATAAATCATCAGGCAAGGTGAAGCATGATTTCTAAATAATAGTCTGCATCAGGTACATATATTCCCTTATCATTATGTAAAATACGAGTATTTCTTCCAGCATCACAGACACTTCTTTATAGAGGCAAATCATTCCCATGTATGACAGAGATTCCCTCAGGCTGCAATAAGTGGCCAAAACAGAACCCATGAGTCCGGCATTCACAGATAATTACTGGAGAGACAGAATGCTGACAGCTCATCCAGGTGGCTCAGCTAGCCAGAGAAAATGCTGGGCACAGATTCTGCAGATGTGTCAACTGAAATCTACTAGGAAGTGTTTGCCAGTTTCAAGTTCATCTCCCATTATTCTCCTAGTGGAGCAGTAATTAAGCATAGGACTTTTGAGAACTGAAACATCATACTTAATAGCTCTCAGCTCTGTTTTGGCCTGTATCAGCTGTTTTCACTATGTCATAATCCTGAGGAAATGTCTTACTGCAACTCCTGTAAAGTTAATGGGATTAATAGCCTGGATAAACATAAAAGCAAAACTGAAGATCTTGATGCAACCTGTAATAATAAGAAGAGCTGGGGGAGGAGAATTCTCCTCTCTTTATGTTTGTTTTACTTAAAAAATAACAATTAAAAAAATTGAGAACTTATTTAACATCTGGAGACCACTACAAATGCTGAAATTTATAGGACAAAAGTTTTTAAGGACTTTAGAGTCTGAATTCTCTGTGCAAGAAAGCATGTATGCCTACACCTGCAAGTTTTACAACTGCTTTTCCTACACGGTGTATGGGGAAAAGCCAAGTAGTCAAATCTGAATTTTCACTCTGCACATCATCACATCAAGAACTACATAAGCAAATTGAGTGTATCATGCTGCTTGTGTAGGTTCAGAGAGGCATACCTGCACCATCTTGGACTGTCACATCTGCACCATGTGTCACCATGATCCTGAGGCACTCTGCATGCCCTTTCGTGGCTGCCAGGTGAAAACTGGAAGAGAACATTTACGCGTCACTTTCCTTATTATTAAGATATCTTTTCTTTTTCATTCACAAACTGCATAGTGGGAAGTTCTTTCCTCCCTGTCCTTAGATCTTTTGGCATCCCTCCACTGCCTCCCAGGAAGATAACAGCTCTGGAAGTGAGATGGCACATCAAAAAGACTTTGTAGTCATACTTTCATGCTGCACCTCAAATAGTGTGTTCATTTTGGGACCCTCATTACAAGAAAGATGTTGATGTGCTGGAACATGTCCAGAGAAGGGCAAGGAGGCTGGCAAAGCATTTAGAGATCAAGTTGTATGAGGAGCAGCTGAGGGAGCTGGGGATGTTTAGTCTGGAGAAAAGGAGGCTCAGGGAATCTTATGAATCTTTATAACTCGCTGTCAGGAGGTGTAGCCAGGTGGGGGTTGGTCTCTTCTCCCAGGTAACTCAGGATAGGATGAAATGAAGTGGCCTCAAGTTGCACCAGGGGAGGTTTAGACTGGACATGAGGAAAAATTTCATGATTGAAAGGGTTGTCAAGCACTGCAAAAGGCTGCCCAGGGAGGTGGTGGAGTTACCATGCCTGGAAGGCTCTTGGACATACTTAAGACATGTGTAGATGTGCCACTGGTGGGGGAACACTGTTTAGTGGTGGACTTGGATTGCTGGGTTAATGGTTGGACTCAATCTTAGAGGTCTTTTCCACTTTGAACAACCCCATGACTCTATGATTTTACACAGACTGCTGTTTCATTAGCCCATATCATGTAGCTTATGTACATCCAATCCCACACAATTTCTCAACGTATGTCCCTAGAGACGTAATACATCGCCAAAGAATGCCTAGGCTTGGGAATTAATAAAGAAAACAGTCACAGTAACTGACTTTGCTCTCATCATTTTAGTCAGAGTATTCAGATTTAGTTAGATTTTCCCCTTTCAGTGGACAAAATTTAGTTCCTCTAAAACATTATACTGCATTTCCTTAATTAAACAATCAAGTTGTGCTTCTGCACTGTCCTTTATAGAGCTTGTCCTTTGTGGATGGGTGGAGGAAAACACTTTACTGTGAGTATCACCTGGAGAAATCAAAGCTACTGGATATTTGTGAGACTATGCCAGAGATGTATTTTTTCCACTTTTGGTTTTGCTGTTCACTCCAAGCACCTGCTTGTTTAAACAGTGTGCAACTGCAGACGTTACCAACCACACCATGGCAGGATGCACTTCCAAGTATCAATTACCTAAGATGTAATTACAGAACAAACCAAAGGAATTATACTGAATTCAAGCCTTTTTACAGCTGAAATTTCATGTTGGACATCCTCAGGCTGGGCACATCACGATTCACAGAAGTGGTGCTATAGAGATGCTGCTGAATTCATTTTGCCCTGAAGCAAAAATGAAAGAAAAACTTCTGAAAACTGAGAAGTTTATATCCTCCTGATGCATAGTATGTCAATGTTGTCAAGTCTTAAGATATGGGCAGACGTCCTGCTACTATGTGGGTCCCACCAACATCAGCCTGATGAACACAGAGGAGTTTTTCAGTGGGAGTAAAACACAAATTCAAGACAAAACACTTCTAATTACTATTTCTTTCTGTGTGGAAAATTAGGACCATCATCAAACATGCACTAAACTGAAAGAGCCAGTATTCCTGGAATGGTTTCTCATATCTTGCAAAGGAGGTGTTAACTTTTAACATTATGCACCCCTGCATAAAAGGGGTTTTCCCCTGGAATGTAAAAGAAGCATCATAAATCATGGAGTCACGTCAACTACTGTGTTTAGGACTCTACATTTTGAACAACTGCTTCCTTTAAGTGTTAAAGCTAACACCGAAAGTTCAGCCTGCTAACCAGGGAAATTTGGAACAACAGGCAGGAACAAAACAGATATTTCAGACACAGAGTCTGTGAACTGCAACACTGTGTTTGTCCAAGCCATAGATTTCTTTGCAGCCTTCTCGAAAACTCAGCAGAGAAAGAGACCTGCAGACAACATCTGGCAAAGAGAGGAGAATTAATCAAAACAGGAAAGCTCCTGGAACAGAGTCCTCTATCAAGTACAGCAACTACTTCACTTCCGACAAGGAGTCCTTCCTTCCACGCTGGCTGCTGCCAATTGCAAATGGCAGATAGGCAGTGCTTAAGCTTTGAACCATTCTCTGCAAATATAAAAGCATTCTGTGTGTTCATCCTGTGAATTCTACTGCCATAAACAAACTGAAGAGTTAACACTTCCAAGAGCACAAGAAGCACTGCTGCTGTCTGTTCTCCAGTCATTCAAAATTAAAACTTCATGTACTTGGTGACCAATACGAAGTTGTGTAAACATTCTTCTTTAGAAGAAGGGGTTTCTCAGGCTCTGGGAAAAGGACTGGGGGAGGGTCACAAGAGGAATCTGACAAATTCCAACACCTCTAATTTAGCCAGCACAACATACCAGCAAATACCAAAACATGTTCAGATACATTTGTGTAAACACAAAATACAATCAAATTCACTTACGGATTAGGAAGATTGTGAAGCACGCAGTTGGCAAACTTACATTTGACAATATTCATAGTAATAATAAATACTTAAATAATAATAACTTGGCTAAATCTGGGGCACTTGGGTTTTATGGACAGACTGTGTGGGACGGTGCCAAATGCAACATGAACATGCAAGTGCTAAAGAAGTTTTATTTAGGTAAAATCTGACTGCAAAAAAGTATCAGAGAAAAGAAAAATTAACTCTTTTCAGGCTATGCTCCTATGAACACATGAATCCCACCAACAAAAACAAATCCCATGACAGTTCCCAACGAGTCATCACACATGCTGATGTTTTATTCCCAAAGAACTGCTTGCTGGGTGTCTCCTCCCTGCATCCTTGTACTGCTATCATCTCTCACATAAACCTGTAGTGAGATTTTTTTTCTTAACAGTCTCAAAGCAATTGGAGGGGGATGGGGGATATGGTTATTTAACTGCTTGTTTAATAAGCAGAATTATTAAACCTTGTTTAATCAACAGAGGGGAGAATGACTTCAGACGGGGATGAACCTATTATATTTAAGTCAAACTATTTACAGTGTTGGGCAAAACCTCCCCCTTAAGGAGAAATTCTGATTTTAAAGTTAATAACCCTTGTTTTGGTTTTTTGGGGTTTTTTAAATTAAAAAAAACCAAACAAACAAAACACTCAATCCAAAACAAACAAAGAAAACCCCAAACCCAAACACTTGAGTAGCAGATACTAAGAAGTCCTATGCAGCAAGGGAGACTCTTGAAAAAAAGAAACCTGTAGACATTCATTTCAGTACAGAATAATTCTTTACAAGCTACACAATTTCCTAAAATATTTCAGGCAAAAGCTGCAGGTTTCTAAACACTGGAGTTCTCACCATCTGGACGCCTTAAGGAATGGTGCATTTTACTTGCATCTTCCATGAATAAACTTTCCTTGATATGAAAGCAAACAACTTTTCCTCCCGTTTCCTAGTTGTGCAATCACTTAGGTAAACAAAAACTAACATGTAAGGCTTGATTTGGACCAAGGGCCACACTGAGGGTTGGAGTCTCATTCAGCTGAAAATCCCATTACAACACAGTTCATTTTCCCTCCACAATAGATAAGTCTGTTATTGCCACTTAGAGACACATCTTGATAGCCCAGCCTGAACTGATTTGACATAGATTTCTTTTATTGCTATAAAACATTTCTATTCTTCCTGAGGGGCAGGATGGTCTTTTATTATTGTATCCAGACCTTTTGGTGAGCAGAGGAGCAACTACCACCCCCAGTAATTCAAGACCCACCACTGCAGCAGATGAAGATCAGTAGGTTGACACTGCTTTTTCCTACTGTGAATGTACAGGTCTCATAATTACTCAGTCCTTAATGAGAAAAAGTGAAAAATTATCTTCATTGTGAGGAATGCAAAGCCCAGTTGGAGTAAACAGGCCTAAAAGTAAGAGTGAACTTACTTCATGAGGATCAGGTTCAACTGCAGAACAGCTGCAAGAATCTCACCTCAAAATCTTTTCAGGACCTCAAACTTTTTGACCTGAAATGTTACTCAAATGAAAACCCCACACTGATAGATGCTTTCTATGATGCCTGCTGCCTGAACAGAGGGTCCAGCTGTGTATGACATCCCTGAACTAGTCTGAAGCAGCAGATTTCTTAAAGACAGGAGATGTCAACTGGTGAAGCACAACTATCCTAAACCAGCCCATCCCTTATTCAGGGCAAAGGACCTTTTCCACATTTTGGTTACAAAACTAAGCCAGCAGGGGAATGAAACTTCTTTAACCAGCATCTGGCAGATAAAGCGCAAGAGTTCAGATAGAGCCAGTCTTTGTCTAAAGACCAAGAATGAGTGTTTTCAGAAATTATTTAAATGTCAGTCCAACTCTAGTGAAAAAGGACTGTAATTTTTACCACTCAATTCACATCAAATTTTTCTTTACAAATCATTACACCATAAGTAGAAGAACAGAAATAATCCACATTTAGGGGTTAGACTTTTAAAACTGTAGCTAATGGCAATTGCTAAGGTGGTATTAGCAGTAAGACATGGGTCTGCTATATTCAGGTTCTTTGCTTAACCATTTGCAGAGCTACTTCCTGCAAATCCTCTTACTGAATGTTATTTTGACAGCTGGCTTAAAACAACTGGGTGGTCCATATATCATAGGGAAGTGCCACAAAAGTAAAGTGGAACATGATAAAATCAGAAAAAAATAAATATCAAGTCTTAATTTAAGACAGTAACCTTCTAACAAGGAAATTTTCATTTGTGAAAAGAAAAACAGGGGGGAAAACCCCAGAAAAATTACACCCAATCAGAGGGTTCAATCTCTGTTTGGCAAGGTCATGCTCCAGAGTTTTTTTCTGGGCAGAATTAGCATTCTCTGTAACACAGATTGTCTCCAGGGCCTGAAAGTAGCTCGACACACTACTTACCAAAATCCAAAGCAAATAAAGAACATGGTTGAATTATGGATGCTAAGTGAATATCGTATTTGTTATTTCCTATTATGACAAACATGGAACCCAGTCAAACTTATATGCAAGCGTATAGTACTATTGTTCTCTGTCATTTTAATCTGAGTGCTTTGAAAATATTTTAAGTGCAAGAATGTTTGAAAAACACTATGAACTCATATACACTCATTGTGAAGGTTTATTTTGAGTAAAAACATCCCTCCCCAAGGCAGATAATTCTTTTCCATTTTCTAATGGATGTCAACCCTTTGTTGACTTTTAAAAAGTCTAACTTGCCTGCCAACAGTTTGATGATTTATAGTTTCCCCACCAATACCTTCACACAAACAAACAACAATGGTAAAATAAAGATACAGAGCTGCCTAGAGTCTCTGTATTGCTGATTAAAGAAAAAAAAATATGGAAATGTAAGACATTTAAGCTTTGCTACTATCAGATCACAGGCAAGGAATTCACCAGCTATCTCACAGTGACTTCCTGATAACCTGGCTGACTTTCTGAATTGGCTTGAGCTTTTATATATTTTAGAAGCAGCACCTAGCTTACAGTGCTATCCCTCAAGGCCTCAACTCCTCCTTCAATAACAACAGCTAAATAAATACAGTAGATGATATCTGGCTTTTGATTGCTTTCCACAACAGGCAGAAGCACCAAAGTTCCTGAGACCTGACCTGAAGGAGGAAGGGCCATGAGTTACCACTAAGAGTAGCACATTCTGTGCATGAAGAAAATACCTAGTGTCACACAGGAGGAAGTCCAGTTGTAAGAGGTCTCCTCTCACATGTAGCACCATGACCAGTCACTGCAGAAGTATATGTTTACTGATCTGTGAAGGGCTTGAGATTTTATTAGCATTAAAACAATTTTGAAAGTAAGCCCTTTTTGACACACCCTGAACCTAAAAATAGAAAAATTACCACCTTCAGATCAAATGATTGGGAAAGCCCCAGAATGGTCCTGAAACTGGAGGTGTCTTCTGCCCTCCTCTACAAGGCCTCTCTGGGTTCTGCTTCTTCCTTGCACCAGCACTGGTGAGCTGGCACAGGAAACAAAACCAGTTGAAAACCAAGCTGCCTTCCACTGTTTCATCACACAGCACAGATGCAGCCTGTCAGTGAAAAACAAGGAGCAGCACATAGAATTTCACCTTAAACCTAAGATCAAACCATGAATGTTTTACTGTGAAAGCCAAAAGAACCTTCATCTTTTCCTGACTGCATTATCAAGATACTGTCACTCACTTGAGACAATATATGTCTTAGGGAGAACCAGTCATTTAATTATGGAGGAGCCATACAGATGTTTGCCAGATCAGACTGTCTTAAAAGGAAATCAGACATCTACAGATAATCACCATCAATACTTACTAGTTCTTTGGAGGTTTTTATTATTTTCTTTAAACAAATAAAAACTACAGCTTCACAGTGCACCCATTTTATCTCCTCCCAAGAGTAAGTGTAAAAAGTGTGATTTTCCAATAATGGTGGCAGTCCATGTCATTATCCTGTCACTCACATACATGCCGCTGAAAGATTGTAAACATTATCTTAGGAAAAAGAGAGAAAATAAAATCTTGTTTCAAATCGGAGCTGGCACGAGTACAAGATGGGAAAATTATGCTTTCAGATTTTTAACACATTCAATCAATGAGTTGTTGCAAACAACTTCTAGAGTGCAGTGCAAGATTTTAAGAAGTTGACAGAGGCAGGTATGGATTTACCAGGAGCTGTGTGAGATTATTTTCCCCTCTCTCCCCTTTAGCACCAGCCACTGCAAAGTGAAGTGCTGTGTCCTTCTGTTTTAACATGAGATTGCATCTGCCCTGCCCCAAAACACACAGAACCCTCTGATAAAAACCCTGTATGCCCCTTCTGTGTTAGCATGTATTCTGGGACAGCTTCCAAAAAAACAACTAAACCAAAAAACCCATCACTGAAACCAAAATAAATGCAGTTTTCATATAAAGTTTCCAGCTTTGCATCGTAGCATGAAAAGTCTTGTTTCAATTATACACACCTGGAGCTACAGAACATTAATAAAAGGCAAGCCTCTTTAATGGCTGTTTTCTTATTAGAAAAGAAGCAATTGCATCATGGAACACAGGAGCTGGCAAGCTGCAGACTCCTGATTTTAGCCTTCAAACTCAGCAAAATATTCACCCAGCTGCTCTTCAGAGAGATTTCTGGGATCCTCAGCAGCTTTATACTTTTCATTCTCAGGTTGTGCTCCAGCAGTTCCATTTTCATATACAGTTTTCTTTGGCAAACTCTATTACCACATTAACACAAACTCCCATTTGAAGTCTGAAATGTATGGACTTTCCTTCCATATACTGTTAATGGTAAACATAAGAGCTCACAATTTAGATTTACCACATAAAGTTTCTTGCACAGTGTCTATGTTAAAATTCCTCAGTAACTAGTATCAACAAAATGTAACAGAGATTCTGCAAGCAGGTTTCAGGGCACTCCTAGGTGTTAACAGAAAATCTGAAATTTTGACATTCTTCTTTTATTTCTGGAGTTGTAGGGTAGAAAAATTAACAAAGTACCACAAATGATGAAGTCTCAAAAAGCTTAAAGAGCCCAGAAATCTGTGCAGTGTGGCCTGAGCCTCCAAAGTCAAGTACTGAGGGATAAGGAAGGCAGAGGAGTAGGGAAGATTCCTTCTGGTAGTTTCTTTAGGACGTCATCCCACATATAAAGCCCAAATAGGTGCACAGTTAACTTCTCAATATATATGCCTTCTGGCATAACATCTTTTTAATACAGGGTGAAATCCCTGAGGATGTGCCCAGGTCAAGATGATTTTCTTCCTGAAGCTGGGTAAAACCAGCTAGGCATCTTCAGTCCTTTCAATGCCCAACAGAGTTCAAAGTTAAAATTAAGCCCAAAAATGAAAGCAATGACTACTGTCTCCCCTGACCTTCATCCTCCAACAAAACTCACTTGGTATTGCTGCCTGTGGGTCAGCAATTGCTAATAATCACCTGAAGATATGGAAAGTCATGAATATTAGAGCAACAAAATCCCGAACTGTGTTGGAATAACAAGAGGCCAGGAAAATGCTGGAAAGAGTGAGAGCAATTGAGTAAACCTTAATCTAAAACCAAATATTTTTGTGTCATGACAAGGCTTAAGAAACTGCATTTAGTGCTCCAAGAACCATTGAGCAGAAATATCCTTATGAACCTGAGGGATATTGACAAAGGATAGCTCATGGTTATATGCTGTGCTTGATGTTTCTGTACCTTTTACATTCATAATACTTCCCAGTCCTTCAGATTTGAAGCAACTGTTTGGATTTATTTATGTTTTTATTAAGCTGTACAAAGTGAACTCATACTTCACAGGATAATTACAAACCAAGTGCAATAATATGTACTCATAGTAATTAACCTGTTTGTAAGACATTCTTCAAAGACCACTGGTTAATATGACCTCTTAATATTTTTTTTATAAACTCTTTCGATTATTATGACAATATACTTTTTATTTTGTATTTCAGAATAACTGTACTACTTAAGATTCCATATTTCTGAAGAGGAGTAGGGACTGGACCACAGGCATATGCAAGGAAAACGCAGCTTCAGAGCTTTTCTAAATTTCTCAGTTATTTTCCAGCTACTTTGCAGCAGTTTCCTAATAGAGAATGCACCTGTAAAGAAGGTAGCAGAAAAGAGACTGAAACATAAGTCAAATAAATAAGCAGCCACCAGCATAGTCTATTGCCTGAGACCTTGGTTTGAAGTTTAAAAAAAAAAATTAAATAAATTCAATGTTTGCGTATTGCTGTTTCTGCTGTTGGTTCCCTCCCCCTTCCTAGATTAGAGTACATTTTTAAGTCAGTCAGTGGGTATAATTAAAATCTACACATACAGCTCATTTGGTTGCGTAAGTCTTTGAAAAACATGTAAAACAACTGCAGCCCATTATGTAGATACAAATCTTAAAAACAACTGCAGCCTTAACCCTGTCCCCTCCAGCCTTAAAGAGGCTAACTCTGGCCCAACCCATGAGAGGCACACTTCCCTCATGGCTCTCCTGCCAGCTCAGATGGGACAAGTGCAGGGAGCAGCCACAGCATTCCCCACGGGGAAGTGGAGCTCTGGGTTTTGCCTCCACATGAGCCAAACTGCAGCTGTTTCAGCCCAGGCATACAAAACCTTCCAACCATCCAGGCTGTGCTCTCATCCAACCAACTAACAAACTTGTTGAAAGTCGGCCAGGTCTGGCAAAATGTGGGTATTTGGCAACTCTGCAAAAGGAGCTGCTTTAACAGGGAATTCCAGCGGGGGCATGGTGCGGCGTTACAGGTTTGGCCAATCCTGCCCGTGGGCAGGAGGCTCACAGGCTACCCAAACACAGTGCAAGGGCCCTTCAGAAGAGGATTTGCCTTCCTCTGAGATGACAGCCCCACTAAAAGACAATGAAACACAACAGTTCTTGAGAAGAGCCATCAGCTGTATGAAAAGCAAATACAGAAGACACAAGCTGGCTCCTACAAGAAATTGCAGATAATTGTTTCGTCTTTGAACTTTAGATGATATCTGCATGAAGCCCCGCATACGTAAGATGCAAAACCCATTGGGAAGCTTCTCACTGCTCAAAGAACTTTATATGGAATAGGGAGTTTGCTCTTTAAATACATGGATTTTGTTTGATTTACAACATATGAAATCATTAAAGTAAAAAGTTTCAGTTTGCCAGAAGTTTAGGATCTTTGTAACTGAAATCCAACTAAAGATGATTAATTTCTGTCTCTTCAGAAGATGCCCCCTTCTCTTTTTTTTTTTTTTCCTAATAACATGAAGGTATAAAAATGCTGAATTGTCTTATAAAAATTGCTTTTAAAATGTGTGTAATAGAACCTGGATGCTGTTGATTTCAACTCCTGTCAAAAGTGTAGGCAAGAACTAAAAACTGGATCGTGAAGTTTTCCAACTCTAGTTGGAGAAGTCAAGTGAGGAATCATGTGCTCAAAACCATCAGAAATGGTCTACACAGTTTCAGTCAAGAGCCAGGAACAAACCACTATCATGAATTCCACTGCATGGATCTCATTTAAAAGCCTGCATGATTGTCAATACAGTGGTGTTTGTAGGCAATGTGGATTTTTTCATGTATTGCCAAATTATAAAATCAAAGTTAAGTATTGCTCCTCTGTTGTGGAGATAAAAGCATTCCCTCTCACCATACATTAACAAGCAGCTCAACTGAACATAATAGAAAGTTAATTAGCCCAATTTAGTATCCTGGCAGTGGACAGATTCATCCAACCATGACCTAGAGTTTCATTAGCATTTCTGAGCATTTGTCTAAAGAGGAAAGTAATTTTTCAGGAAACTTAATATCAACATCTTAATTAAATTATATCCCTAACAATGCTGTGGGGGGTGGGGGGTGGGGAGTACAGACAAAAGATGAACAATCATGATTTGAATCTAAAAAGAACTTCAGAAAATATTTAGAGAGACAAAAGCTTTTACACCCAGGTCTCCCATGGAAATAAACTTTACAAGAAATTTTGGAATAAGAACCAGATTTCAGCCATCTGTTGGCTAGAGATAAAACAAAGGTTGAGGTCCCTGTGGTCTTTCTTACTGTGTCCGTGTTCAGAAACCTAGACATTAATGTGACCATCTGGACCATCATAAATACTGTGATAAAAGTAAATTAATTTTTTTTTCTCAGAGATCAAATCAGTGACGTACAGCTCTTCAGTAGCCTAATTCTTGCTTTTGTGTGCATCTACATGATGTATTTTTACAGCCAGATTCCCTACCTGGGCAGCGATGTCTTGCCACAGTTCAGCAGCCCAGATGGGTTTCCCTCTGCACTGGCAATTGGTCCTTTTCTGTCGGTCCAACCACACCCACAAAGTGTTTGCCAACATCCACAAGCCAATGTAGAGATAAAACACTGTACACTTCTCTCATTCAGTGACATGTCAAGCCGGCAGAATGGCTTTCAGCTTTGCAGCCTGTGCTTCAGTGCCCAACACTTCTGCGGCAGTTCAAACCCCTATATAAACTGCCAGAATCTCTTTCTCAGTTGGAGTATAGCTGGCCTCAGATCCTTTGTACGCCCAAGTGGTCGCCCTCGAGTCTTCAAGTCCCTTCTGCCACAGGCTCCAGGAAGGACCATTCTCCCCAGCCGCAGTGTAGACCACGTTCTTCACATACTGCCCCGTTCTGACTTGCCCAGGGCTGTTGCATGGGCAATCTCCTGCTTAATTTGTTCAAAATCTTCTTGTTGTTCAGGGCCCCACTGGAAATCATTCTTCTTCCACATCAGTTTGATAGAGAGGGCTGACAATCTCACTGTGCTCTAGAATATGCACTCTCCAAAAAGCCACAGTGCCTAGGAAAGACTGTGTTTCCTTGTTGCTGGTTGACAGGGACATAGACGCTATTTTCTGGGCCACATCCACAGGAATCTGATGACTTCTATCCTGCCCTTTTACTCATAAAACTGAATTTTCTAAGCAGGTCCCTTGACATTACTCTGCTTTATGGCAAAACAAGCCTTCAGGTGAATCTGGATTATCTTCTCCCGTTTCCCCAAAACTTCCCCTGCTGTCTTCCCCCATACGATGATGTCATCAATGTACTGTAAGTGTTCTGGAGCCTCGCCCTTTTCCAGTGCAGCCTGGATCAGTCCATGGCAAATGGTGGGACTGTGTTTTCACCCCTGGCACAGTTAGTTTCACATGTACTGGATACCCCTCCAGGTGAAAGCAAACTGTGGCCTGCACTCTGCTACCAGAGGAATGGTGAAAAAGGCAGTGGCAGTGTCAATGGCGGACAATGACATTTTGCTGCCTTGGACTCCAGTTTGTACTGAAGTTCCAGCATGTTGGGCATAGCAGCACCCAATGATGGTGTGACTTCAATCAGGTCTCAATAGTTCACTGTCAGTCGTCACCCTCCATTGGCCTTATGCCCTGGCTGCATGGTGCTGGCTATTAAAGGGTGATTTGTGGCTTGTTAACAGAGAGGGTCTCTTGAGTGAAGTGGAGACTGGCGGCCATCTTGGCCTCAGAGACCACAAAGCAATCAAGTTTAGAATCTCGGCTGACAGGAGGAGAAATGCCAGCAAACATCCAGCTCTGGACATAGGGAAAGCATTCTTTAGGCTGCTCAGGGAACTAGTGAGTAGGCCCCCCCTTGCAAAATGCTTTTGAATGTGCTGGGCTTCATCAGTGCTGGTCACTTTCTAAGCATCACTTCCTAAGGGCATGGGAGCAGGAAATTCTAAGAGTTGGAAGTCAAGCAGATGACGCAGAAGGCCAGCTTGGCTAAGCAGTGATCTTGTCTTGGAAATAAGGTGAATAAAGACAGTTTATATCCGCTTTGTGGTATAGGTCAGGTGATATAGGAAGAATGGAGAGATGCTACTGCCACTGTAGGGAGAAGCTTCATGCAGCCCAAGCTCATCTGGAGTTGAAGCTGCCCAAAATTGTGCAGGACAACAAAAAGAGTTATTTTTAAATACATTAATGTCAAAAGGCAGGGCAGAAATAAGATCAGCCTGTTACATGATGAGAATGGGCACGTCATGAACATGGTGGACAAGACAAAGATGTGTAATATCTGTCTTCAACACTGGTAACAGGCTCAGGGGGTTCCTGTGGCCTGAGCTGGAGGACCATTGCTGCGAGAACGATCAATGCTTAGTTGACTATAAACTTGTGCAGGATCAGCTACTTCAGCTGGATTCCTATAAATCCATGGGGCCTGATGGGACTCATTTGAGAATATCCAAAGGATGGCTGATGTCATCACAAGACCTCTCTCAAAAGACACTTTTGAACTGTCCTAGGAATCTGAGAGGTTCCAGCGGACTGGAAACTGGCTAATGATGTCTGAGCTTTCAAACACGGCAAGAAGGAGGACCCTGGAAACTACAGGCCTGTCAGTCTCACTGCGGCATCTGCTAAGGTTATGGGGAAGATTATTCTGGGAGGTATTGAAAAACATCTGAAAGAGAACACAGTCATTGATCTTGTGACTCATGTGTCACATGAGTGACAGCATGGCTTCATGTTGGGAAAGTCCTGCTTGTCAAATCTAACTTCTTCTCATGATAAGGACTCATGAAACCCACCCAGTTGATCAAGGGAAGCCAGTTAATGTTAATTTTTATCTTTTTGCACTTCAGCAAAGCTCTTGATACTGTCTCTCACAGGATCCTTCTGAACAAAATGCCAAGCTCACAGCTAGATAAACACATCATGTGATGGGTGAGAAACTGGCTCATGGGTGGGGCACAAAGGGTTACAGTGATTGGGCTGACATCAGACTGGTGACTTGTCACCAGTGGGTTTACACAGGGCTCCATCCTTGGCCTTGTGCTCTTCAACATCTTCATAAATGACTTGGACACAAAACTTAAAGGTATACTGAGTAGGTTTGCAGATGATTGGGAGGAGCTGTTGACTACTTAAAAGGCAGAGAGGCCCTGCAGAGAGACAGTGAGAAATCAGAGGGCTGGGCAACCACCAAGCATACGGAGTTTAACAAGGGAAAGCACCAGATTCTGCAGCTGGGACAGGGCACCCCTGGTTGTGTGTATAGACTGGGGAAGGAGATGCTGGAAAGCAGAGCTGGGGAAAGGCACCTGGGGCTCTGGGTCAACGGCAAGTTGAACACGAGTCAGCAGTGCCCTGGCAGCCAGGAGGGCCAGCCCTGTCCTGGGGGGCATCAGGCACAGCATCGCCAGCTGGGCAAGGGAGGGGATTGTCCTGGTCTGCTCTGCACTGGGGCAGCCTCACCTCCAGTGCTGGGGGCAGTTTTGGGTGCCACAATATAAAAAAGATATTAAAGTATTAGAGAATGCCCAAAGGAGCGCCATGAGGATGGTGAAGAGTCTGAAGGAGAAGTCATGTGAGGAGTGGCTGAGACTGAGGGGACATCTCATTGCAGTTACAGCTCCCTCAAGGGGGGAAGCAGAGGGGCAGGCACTGATCTCTGTTCTGTGGTGACCAGTGACAGAACTCGAGGGAACAGCCTGAAGTTGTGTCAAGGGAGGTTTAGATTGGATATCAGGAAAAGGTGCTTTGCCCAGAGGGTGGCTGGGCACCGGGATGGGCTCCCCAGGGGAGTGGTCACAGCACCAAGCCTGACAGAATTCAAAATGTTTGGACAGTGTTCTCAGGCACATGGTGCGAATCTTGGAGTGTCTGGTGCAGGGGACAGGACTTGGACTTTGATGATCCTTGTGGGTCCCACCCAACTCAGATTATTCTATCATTCTATGTATTCTTCCAATAGCTTCTTTTAAGGTAAATATTATTACATACAAGGAAATATTCAAATTAAAACATGATCTACTTTTAAAAAAGTTATATTCTTCGTGCCACTCGCCCCTACCTCCTTATACAGTAAGATCTGAAAGGAAGAAAACAAAAATGTATACTACATACATAATAAATATCAAATATTTGCAGTTGGAATATGCTCCAAAATTTATTTTTAGTTCAGCCTCCAAGGCATGAACATTCTCTTTCAGATGAAAATATATCTTTTCTATTAACTGCTATTGGCAGTAGTTTTGTGAAAGAGTCCTTAAAGAGCAAATTTGCAGTGGTTTCTAAAGCTTTTTTGCACTATTGTCAGAGTAATTTTATTAAACAACAGCTGATTCAACTGGAGTTCAAAAAAAATGTACAGAGATCTATTGTTTCACTTAATAGCCAAAAGCATTTAATTCTAGTTTAGTACCTTGCAGAAACATGCAAACATGGCAGTAATAGACTGGCACACTGACAAAATAACTTCAGGACAAGGAAGTGCTACCATTTATACACTGTATAAATCCTTTCCAAAATCATTCTCCCACCCCCATCCCTCCACTTCCCCTCAATAATGGCAGTAGTTTCTTAAAATAACAGCCCATTTGAACACTTGATCTTGTGGAAAGTGCAGCACATGAATGAATCCAATCCTATCACTCCTGAAAGGGATCTCTTTGAAAACCCTTTTTCTGTTAGTTTAAGTGGATTTAAATGATCAAATTCCAAGCTGGAAAGCCTCATTTTGTTGTTTAAGGAAGCTAGACCAAAAGAAAAAACAACCAACCTATCTGGCAAAGTAAGACTACAATGACAGAGTCAGATTTGCAGATAGGTTCTATTACAACTATGCTTGGCAATAGTCTCTGCTGTGTAAGTGGGAGCAACAATGGGACTGTGTCAACTTATGCCAAAGGTGGATTTGCTCCATGGCCTTAAAAGTGATTTATTATTTATAGAAAGAACTGAGTCAAAGGCAGGGTGATGGTGTGGAAAGTCAAGCAAGTCTTAAAAAACTGTAATTTCATTACTCTGACAAGGTATTTTTTAAATACCTTTTTTTAAAGAGATACTGCTGAGGAGTTAAACATCCTAATGAAAATATGAAATATTATCTCTAAGAAATACCTGCCTTAAAACTCATACCTTAAATTAATGAGGTGCCTAGACCTCAATAATTTAAGCATCTCTATTTCATTGCATGTAGACAAGTCACAAAGTAAAGGTCCTAAATGGTCAGGACTAAAGAGGACACAAAAAGGAAATTTTGGTGGTAATGTCCAAAACTGAGCCAAAGCTGGACCACATCATAGCAGGACTCAGTGGGATGATGTATACAGTATTCAACAGGATAAATAAAGAAAATCCTTGTTTCTGGCCTCTGTTCCTCTCAGTTCAAGTATTTTATAATTGGAAGCCATCTGATTATAAAGTAAAAACTTAAAAGTACCTCTCTAAGCATGAAAAATCATCCTCTTCACCTTCTGTTTAAAATAATGCACTATATTATTATATCTCAAAAATCTCGACAAGTATTGCAAGTTTTATTTGTAGGGTTGTTAACAAAAAGAATGAGGAAAAAAAGTCTTAAAAGAAACATGTCACACCTTAAGGGAAGAGACAATGATGGAGCTAACAAACCTGTATTGCAATGTGTAAGTGTTTCTCCTTTTTGCTCTCAAGCACATTCCAAACTCCTTAATCACATTATGCACTCTGTTACATAATTGAATCCATCATGGTCTTCCGGTTAGTCAGCTTCATGCTAACTATGTAAGCAAATCCATCAATATATACTCACAGGGATCAATAGACCACTCATGCAAAGACCTCCCTTCCCACATGGCACTGCAGATAACTTTCTAAAATGTAACAGTGAAACCACAGGAGCCTCATGAGGTTCAAGAAGGCCAAGTGATGGTCCTGCATGTGGGTCAGGGTAATCCCAAGCACAAACACAGGCTGGGCAGAGAACGGACTCAGAGTAGCCCTGCTGAGAACGACTTGGGGGTGCTGGTGGACAAGCGGCTGGACGTGAGCCAACAAGGTCAGCTCACAGCCCAGAAATCATATCCTGCCCTGCACTGAAATAATTCTGTGGGCAGCAGGTCAAGGAAGGTGATTCTGTCTCTCTACTCTGCTCTCATGAGACACCACCTGGAGCACTGGTCCATCCTGCAAATGCACGTCTCTCTGGGCTGGAGACAGGAGTGTTCTGCAGGACAGTGTCAAATGCTTAGTACAAGTTCAGGCAGATGTTGTTGTTGCTCTTCCCTCACGCACCACTGTTGTAACCCAACTGTTAGAAGGCCAACAAATTTGTTAGGCACTATTTGTCTTTATTGAAGCCATGTTGGCTGTCACCAATTACTGCCTTATTTTCCATATGCAAGGCTCATGGGAGGAGGCTCTGGGGAGACCTTGTAGTGCCTTCCAGTACTTAAGAGTGAATCTACAAGAAAGCTGGAGAGAAACCTTTTACAAGGGCATCTAGAGATAGGACAAGGTGAATAGCTTCAAACTGAAAGAGGCTGGATTTAGATGAGGTAGTAGGAAGAAATTTTTTACTGTGAAAGAGGTGAGGCACTGGAAAAGGTTGCCAAGAGAGGTTGTGGAAGAACCATTCCTGAAATGTTCAAGGCCAAGTTGGTTGGAGCTTTGAGCAATGTGGTCAAGTGGAAGGTGTCCCTGCCTGTGGAAGGGGGATTGAAACAAGATGATCTTTAAGGTCTCTTCCAACCCAAACCATTCTATGATTCTATGAAATCTGAGCACAAGGGTGAACCCTGTCAAAGCTCTCCCAAAAAGCCACGTGCAGATCATGATTTCCCAGCATAGGAGTTGCTGATGTTACAGATGAGGTAGCTAAGAACCCAGCACCATGCTCTTGGAGCTCACCAACAGACCTCAGCACTGGGCTGCAGAAGGGTCTCTGCCTCCAAGCAGAGCTTCTGAGGCCAGGCAAAACAGCTGTGTCAGGCACCCAGACACACAGCAGGAACGAAGCACTGGCATCACATTACAAAAACAGGAGAAACAAGTCTATACAGAAATGACGGCTGTATTTGATGGTTCCAAAAAAGTACTCTGGAGTGATAAAAACACAAACAAGATACAGCCCGTTATTAATAAGCCATGCTGGAGAACATTTCTGGGCCACCTTTGGTACCTATGTCTCTCCAGGTCAGAGTCATTGCTTCTACACCTGTCAGTCTCTATCTTTCAAAACAGAGACAGAAATAACCTGAGCAAGTCTGCTAAATTTCCCAAAGCACTGCAAATAGAATGAGAGTTGGCATGCTGTATTTCTGCATCACAGCAATGCTACTTTCCTCTCTTCTCTCTCAAGTTGTCTTTTAAATCATGACACAGAAAAAATTTTAAAAGTAAATGACAGTTAAATGAGCATACAGAACAAGGAGTAGCAGAGATCTTTATAGCACTAACTCACATTTGTTCCAAGCAATTGAAAGTACTTGCAACTGCATTATTAGCAACAGCATAATTCATATAAATATATATGCTTACTGACCTCTTGGTATCTGCAAAAAAAGAGTGAAAAAGAAAATTTTGTATTGTATCCATATAAAGCCGAATATCATTGCACCAATACCTAGCTACATTCTTAGAGTTAAGAGAAGCTGATAAATTCAGTCTTGGGTGGTTCTCTAGAAAAATTCATAGTACCAATTTGTACACGAAACTTGCAAAGTCAGTGTTACACTGGATACACTGTATATGGTGCAGTTTAGGAAGAGTTTAAGACTCTAGGTCTGAAGTTATGCTGATTGTAAAAACATGAAATGCTCAATACAGCTGTAATTCTGAAGATTCAATGGCCAAAAGAAAAACATATGTATGCAACTTTTAAAACTTAAAAACCTATTAAAGTATGGATGAGAAAGCCCACTTGACGTAATTGATGACTTGGACTTCTGCAATAAGAAATTGCAGGTCATTATGAGTCAATCACTCAGTTTCCTCAGATGCAGAGCAGAAATAGAGCAGACGTAGGAAACTGAACAAGACCAAGAAAGAAGCAGAGTATGACTCAACAAATGCAACCCAGAGGTAATTTATTAGAGCTTATAGTTTGGTATAAACTGCCTTGTGCTGCCCTTGCAAGTCTTCCTTTGTCCACATCTATCCAGAATTTTATGAAGGTTTTGGTTCTGTCACGGGATGCCTATTTGTCATTTATGCACTTAATCATCTTTCTGTGCCATAAGGAAGAAAGTTTAAGGATAGCAATCTTTAGGCTGTAACTTTCTTAGTGGAATCTTTGATCTTCCACAATTCAGAATGTTCACAGGAGAAGAAGATGAAGAACAGAAGACAAAAATGCTATATGTGAAATATATTGAGAGTGCAAAAGGAATCTTGTTTACACAGAACTTTAATTATCACACTTCAATCAAGACAAGGAACACTTAGCTAATCCTTAGCATCTGCAGGATTTTAAAACTCTGTCACTATAGTTTCAGTTCAGACAAACCCATTAGGATGAAAATTTATCTTAATTTCTGTCTTACTAAAATAATGTCCATGGGAAAAGATGGCCCCAAAGACAGACACTTTTTGGATTGTGCAATCTGTAGTGTGCCTTGAAATTTAAAAATACCCTGTCCTATATGGTCCCAATCTACCCAGTAATTTGTTAACCTTCAAGTTACCTCAACACGTTTATGATTTTGAAAAAGCATTTTAAATGTAGAATTACACATCAAGACTTCCAGCATGTGTTGTGCTTCAGAAGAAAAAGAGACCTTAATTTCCAGGATAGTATCTGTCTTTTAATTCATGGAAGAGGCACGCATATCTAGGGGGCTGGGGTTTTCCACAAGTTGAATTACAAGTTTTAGTTGGACTTACGCAGTTTTGCCCTCACTATCTTGTTTGGTGGCACTGGCTCCCTTTTTACCCAGTAGTGAAGCCACTTTCTCAGGGTCTCCATTCTCCACTGCCTGCAGCAGACGATCGTCATTCTTATTCCACTCGTTGGTCTGAGTAAAAGGAAAAGAAAGGAGAACTATTATCAGTACCAGCTCTATGTAAAAGCTCTCCAGAATGATCCTGCACACATTTATCGCCACTGAAAGCTTAAACAAAAGCCCAACCCAAAGAAACGGCACAGAAATAGCCACATAAACGTAATCTGCAAGCTATGGAGCACAGGTTCCCAAGGATTTAATGGCCTGAGACAGGGCCTAAGTGATGACTGAAGATGAACTGCAACTTGGAAACTCTGTAGATGAGTAGTGCAGGAAAAAAATACCGTATTTTCTTACTGTACTTGTAAAAATTCTCCTTTATTTTTCTAGTCCTGGTTTCTATTTCAGAGCTGTACTGGCCCCATTGGACCTTCACCACATACATCACATGGATAAGCAATGAGGTGCCTCATCTTATCCAGACCCCACCCTAACAACCCAAGCCAGACAAAACTTTTCATATTAAAGGTTTTACCCAGCTCACACTTTGTAGAGAGTCATGGGTAAACAGACTGCCCTTTGCAGACTGTAACTAGCTTTTTATCCCCTCTGATGGTCTTTAAAACAAACAAAACAAGCAAAGCACTGAAATAGTGCTACTGAAAGAAAAGAAAACCACCCTACTTCCAGATCTTTCCAAACTTGATCCACTAAATCTTTTTGATCCCTCTCAACAGCTGAATCAGTAATAGGACACGACTTCCCAAATCGATGACTCTCTCTCCTCCTCTGAACATTCAGGACAATGGCCTATTTCCTCTAAGAGACCTCCAAGTTGAATATAGTAAAATCCTAAGAAAACAGAGGACAGTTAACCTTCTGTATTCCATGTGATCACAGCAAAACAAGCTCTGGAAGAGGAGTTGAAAGCTGCAGACATGCATTCTAGTCTGGACCAACAACAGTGTTCAGCCTCCAGGAAAAACAATCCTGTGCAGTTAAAAGCTGCATTGGTACTATGGTTAGCATCCTGCTGTAGTCAGAAGAGTTATCTTCAACAGTCTACAGCTTTCTCTCTGACACCAGTCAGCTCATCTCCACCATGACTGCCTGTTCATGAGCACCTGATTTGTACACAACTTCTGGAATTACTGAATTCATATTAATACATACATTGAGAAATACTCAACTTAATTAAAAGACAATAAAAAACCAACACCTCCCCTCCGCCCCCCAACACTTTGTCCTGATACTCTATACAGACTTTTTTTCCTCCAGAGACATAAAAACTTTGACATTTCTCTGTCTGGGCTTGTGAGGAAAAGTGTATGATGTGCACACTGATACGAACTAACTCCACAGGCTGTTCACACCCTGAAAAACCAGAACAGGAGGAAAGTGTTCCAGGTTAAAGTAATTTAAAAAACAAATTAATAAAACCATTAGGGAGAGTACAGTATGGCCAGCAGAGCAGACAAGAGTTGAAAGAACAGCACCTGGAACCAAGAGTATGAATGGCAGCTCTGTCAAAGAAAGTGGCATGCAGACAGAGCAATTGCAGTCTGTTATGGTCAGTGCACATCCAGCAGGTTTTAGTCTTTATCCTTACAGCACTGCAATAAACTTCTATAGACTCTAGAACACTAATTACATCAGCAAAAAAAAAAATTGTTTCTCTAAGCAATATTTAGACTCCATGACAATGAGTGGCCAGCCAAGGAGCAGGCTCCACCCAAAATGAGACTCACTGCCTATTCTGCATTTGTGGAATTTCATGCTTTAAAGGCAGCCTATTATTAAAAGCAGATGTTAAAAAAAATGTATCTTACTTGTAAATAAAAACCTTTAAAGTTAACACTCTTTATTTGACAGTGTATTATGCCTTTTGTTTTGGAGTTTGACCTGTTTCTGAGCTTTTTTATTATTCAATCAGATAAGATATTTAAATATAGGCTCTTTGATCAATCAGTCTTAATCTACACACACCACACATACATGTCCAATCCAATCATAGCCTATACTTTGACAAAAAAAACCACAACACCTAACTTAAGATTTTTTCCTGACCTGAAATCACCAGTTTACTTCTGAAACATGAAACAGAGTAAACTACAGGAAAATGTTAAGATTAAGGCCTGCTGAAAATCCTTGGCAGAACAGCTTTCAGAAGAATATTCAGCTTTATAGTACAAGAATGGCCACATCTTCAAGAAGCAGTTTCATGAGTATCCCTTCAATAGTTGGCTATTAAAGTGAAACATTATTGACATATAATCCAATATTCAGTGTTCTAGTACAAGCAAGTAAGCACACTAATACTGACTCCCAAATGAAGAAATAGCTGAGATAAAGTGTCCATTTCCCCTTTGAGAAGCTGCTGTGGTAACTATATTCATCTATAATTACACTACCATTAAAATGCCAGATCAAAGAAGAACTGACATATCTGGGTCCCAAATTACCCCTCAGTATTTACACAGTATGGAAGCTGCACTGAGGAGATACACAGATATTGAATGAAGAACTCTGGAGTGTTCTGAAAGTGATTCTGATGATGCAGAGCGATGTTCATGCTAATAATAAAACACTTTATGACATATGGAATCACTCTTTTACAAGAACAGATGTTTTAACTCATCTTTACTGTAGTTTTCAACCATATCCTTTCTGGTATCCTAAAATGAACACTCACATACCAACACAATTAAGGAAAGACTTAATGATGTCTCAATTAAAAACTGCTGCCTACTTATCTGTACAGCTAAAAAGATGCACTCATACTTGAGAAACAAATGGAACTGAACTTGGATAAGCCATTGACCCTGAAAACACTCAGTAATATCAGATATATCTCAATGTCAATGAAAGGCTATCAGTGTACATTTCTTTATTTTTTGCACAGAGCTGGATAATTAATTCCTTTTCCTGCTTAGAGGAAAGTGGTAGAGGCTGGTGGCTAGGCTGGATCTGTATTTGGCACTCATTTTATATTCCTGTTTTCAGTTCTACATCTAATTAGTGTCTCTTCTTTCAAGCATTGTGACTCAGAGATGTTAAAGGAAGGAGTAATTTTGGAGATTGTCACACATCTAAATCCACTTATATTAGTTCTTGCAATTGCATGTTTAACATCTATTACACTACTGTACCTGGACCTTTGTTTTGCTCCTGGAAAACAAAAGGATACACATAGTTTCTCTTCACTATCATGCAGCAGAGTTATGTTTATTTATAAACTAAAATATCTCTGTTCTACCAAAGGTGTTTAAAAACCATCACACTCTATTGCTCACGTAAAGTCATTCATCTTTTCATTAAAGCAGTAAAGATTCCATTCATCAATAATGTGTCATTATTGTAGATGAAATGTCAATTTTATGCAAGTTACATAAATCTATTTACAAACCTCATTTTATTTTTGAAATTAAATTATGCATAAATCTGTTCACACAGAAGAAACAAGTATGCACGCATCAACTGTTGTTGAAGTATTCCTTTGATAGGATCAAACTCGGTTTTTTTCTTCCCCATTGTGCTTAGAAGACTAGCGTTGTACAATGCATTCCAAAAGTTAAAGGTACAGCTAATAAAATAAATGGCACTAAATGGACTCTCAAAAACACCCATTGCAATATGGTATTGTAGCCCTACTCAATATGTTCTTCAGGGGAAGAAAACTCTAGAAGGACAGAGAAGACACATGAGACTCAGAAAGACACTGTGCCCAGGATTTGGCAAGGAAGCAGAAAGCATTTAAGCCAGTAGGGCTCTTAAAGTGCCTCATGCAATCATATATTGCATAGCACTGCTGCCCACAGCAGATCAGAAAACACAGATTACTGAACAGAGGCAGTGACTCTTGCATTACATACATTTTTGGAATTTCTTGTAATATCAACCTGGTTTTGACCCCACAAGTCACACATCATCAAGTATACACCAAAGACTGGGGAGGTAACTTCGGTTGGGATGATGCAAAACATGGGTATTCCCCATTACTGTTCAGTGTAAAAGCCACCTGGAACTGACACCCATCACACAGCACCAGAATTTGTTTACCTGGAAAACATGCACATGGGAGATGCTCTGTTCTGTCAGGAGTACAGGATGGCCACCATAACTGGAGACCTGAACTTCAGAAACCCACTGAATCAAGCTTCCTCCACTGCAGTCCCCAAACCATCCCATTCCACTTTTCCTGACATTTCTGTAGGGTTCTTTCTTCAGCTGTGTGCCACATCCTGCCCCCTCTATCACAAGATTCCTCACTTCCCTTGCTTTCAGGTCTCATCCAAATAGCATGGCACCATCCACCACACAGCCCTTGAGAAGCTTCAGTTCTGTTATTCCACTTTTTCAGGCAGCATAAAAGAGTGTTTTCTTTTATGTCAGAGAGGTCTCCACATGTAACATTCTGAGCCAATCCACACAGAGCACTTCAAACTCAAGGTTAACACAAAATAGCAGTAAGGTCTTGAGTAAAATCTTGACTATAGAACAAGAGCAACAAAACCAATAGCTTAAAAGGTACTTTTCGTTACCATTAAAGATGGGGGTTCTTTTGTTTTGTTTGGAGATTTTTTTTGCTTGTTTTGTGTTAAGAGTGCTGCAAATACACAATCTAGTCAACTGACTATGTAGCATTCAAGTAAAAACACCCCAAACCTGAGCATCTCAGTGTAAAGATAAACACATATGTGTAATGAATTTGGAAGAATCTAATCCTGGAAAAGATTGAACATGTGAGTTCTCTTCACCTCCACCCCCACCCTACACGCACCCCACACTGTAGGCCACATGTCAAACAGATATCAACAGCCTTCCTTCAAACAATTAACATTTTGCAATAACAATGGCTTGTGAACACATGCAAAACTGATGAAACACATATTTCAGCTTCACAGACCACAGCCAGTGCTCTACTCAGTACCTCTTCAGGTTTGGGGGAGGGGGAAGAGTTAGTTTGTTGTTTGTTTGGGTTTTTTTAAATGTGTATAGTGTTCAGTATAGGTAGCAATAATGAATATTACATATGCAGAGAAAGTAAATCTGATCAAAGTTTTGCACAGAGAAGTGTAAGTTTGAGGATAAAACAGGTGTTTTTCAGTCATGCCTAAAAACAGCACATATTTTCCTATTCATGTGCAGTGGATCAGATAATCTGTCATCCCTAATAAATCCTAAGGCACAACACTGACACCTGAAAGGATGGCATGCTAAAATCCAAACATCTGATGGCATTGAATATCCTTCTCAAGCATGCTTTTTATCCTTGATCTTCATTTTTCAGATGGAAAAGTGTGCTGTAGGGCCTCACTCAGAAGCACCTCTCTGGTAACTGTTCAGTGTATTTCATACTGAAACACTCAGGAACCTGAGAAAGGAGCTGGCAGGATGCTTAGGATGGAAAGCCACTCCTGCAAAGGGCACTGTGTGGTCAGTGTTAATGAAGTGAGGCTGAGAACTTGATTGACTTGATCTATACCACCAGTTTATGATTAGTGATTTAAAAAGGCAATACTCAGGCTAAGGCAGAGTGTTCAAACCACCTTCAGTGATCACCATCAGGATGACTTCTCAAAACCACGGCTCATCACAAACTTTGGCAGCAATTACCAACAGCAACTGCACTGACAGCTGTCAAGGCTCCTGTAAGCTCCCTCTGTGCATGGTTAATTTCCAATTTAGTCATTGCAAGATACTAATAAAGTACTTCTCATACTCATGGGGCTGAAATTATCCAGTTAAAATCCTTCACATTTGGGACCACACAGAGCATGATGACAAGTTGGCATATTTTGAGTTCAAAGAGAAACCTTCATATTAAAGCCTATTTTCCTATACAGTTAAATCTTGAGCTACGTATTTTATACATTGTTTCCTCTGTCACAAAGTGAACAATTTCCTTTGCAGAAGAGAGGCTGAGGAATCAAAACATGTTCAAAAAAAGTACCTTTACTTTTTTTCATCACCACCATATCAGGATATTAAGCCTCAATTGTCTGAGATTACCAGCACCTATCATGCAAGATATATAATGAGAGGTGATAGTTCTACGTAGCACTTATACAACTGAACAAATACCTGAGCAAACATTAACTGGCAACAATTTTGTTTCTTTATCTTTGGCATGCAGCCTACAGGAGATGATTTAAGTGACCTTGCATTGTTGCAAACCTACTGGAGACAGAGTTATGTTATCTCCACTGAAATCAGAACTGCAGGGAAGCTGAGTAGAAAATTGAAATTCCTGATAATTTCAAAGTCAGCAACTCAGTGTCTGAAAAGGAAAGGAATACTTAAGGACTGGCGTCACAAACAAGTGCATGGCAAAGACACTGAACACCACTGCGTCACAAGGTCATCTACAAAAGTCCACATGTGCTGGACCTCCCAAGAGAGTTTTAAAAACATGAACAATCTTATTGTACTGAATGCATTCACTAAACAAAACATCCCTCAAAGTTAAAACAACAGATGACAGTTTTTCTCAAAAGAACGGCTTATCTGAAAACACTATAATCTAGGAGTCACTGGTATGTAGGTAAGTAGCCTACACCTTTCCCGGCCTTCCCATCTGCAATTTACAGACTGTATTTGCCAGCAGCGAGCTTGTGTGGTGGGAGTGGAAGTCTCACTTGCAGGATGTTGTTGAACTTATCAGCAACAGCTTATTCCAGCCTGCAGCAGCACCTCCCAGGACATTCAGAGCTCAGCAGATGCCAGGAGCTGCTGCCTCCCTTCAGTTGCTGTGGCTCCAGCTCCTTGCCGTGACGCCCAAAGTCTGCCCTCGACACAGATACAGCACAGTGGCGTTGCAAGCTGACCTCTGCTCCACCGCACTCGACCGAGGCAGCACCCTGAAAGGCCATGCCAAAAGACGCTCTGTTCATTAACTTCACCACAAGTAAGGTCTAGACCTCTAATTAAGTTGTCAAAAAAGCAAAGCGTGTGACAATAGCTTTCAAAGTAATTTGTAATGATATTATCTAAATGTCACTAATTGCTACAACAGTCTTTTCCAGCTTCACTTGACCATCCACATTGCCTATTTTAGGTGACTGATGGCTAATAACATTAATTACATTTACATAAGAAGACAAAACATTTGCAGCTCAGAAGATTACACATGCCATTCTTTAAAGGTGGAAACAGCAGCAATGCAAGTAACCTGTGCAAATTTTACAACCAGAAGTCAATTTATTGCCCTCCTCTTGCTTATTGAGATATGGTGCCTAGCTGGGGTAACTGACCATGCGAATCGCATGAGGTCTGTTTGATTCTGGGGACTGTATTTGTGTCAGACCATGAATTCCATTTGAATCGGAGATAAAAAAGCACGCCAGGGAAGGCAGGAAGCAGTTGGAGTGAATGAACAAGGAACGGTAACAAAAGACTAACGGCAGATTGTCAGTAAACCTTGGTAATTACCCATTCACTGGGTAGCTTCTGTAGATAAAGAGGTGTTTATTATCCAAGCAAACCATTTTTTTAATGCTGAACCCCAGAATAATGCAACCGAACAGCAAGTCACTCAGCAGGGCACTTCTATCAGCCAGTGAGGCTGCCCGGAAACTCTCCTGGCAGAAGGGGACCACAAGCTGTGAAATGAAAGGGTCTTTCACTAACAGAGAAGGGAAAGATGACCTGACTAAAATGGTCATCTGAGACTGTAAGTCTGGGGACTGGGAGTGTGGGGGGAGGGAAGTTGTAGAAAAAAGTTAGTGTGGTCTTTGCTTAAATGATGACTGAAATCTGCAGCAGGTTGTGAGCTGTGCTCCAAGAACACTCAAGAGAGAAATGAAAGTGGAAATAAGTGCTTTGAAGAGTTTGCTGTTTTGCTGAGATATTTGTATTTCTTGCGTGTAAGTTTCTTGGGTGTTTTTTGTCTGTTTTGGTGGGGGTTTGGTTGGGTTTTGTGAGTGGTTTTGTTTGTTTGCTTTTTGTTTGCTTTATTGTTTGCTTGGTTTTTAAAAA